>JAOQML010007564.1:0-12497 GCA_027568935.1 Erythroxylum urbanii | reverse complement strand
GTACCGGAATGACCTGTGGGCGTCCCGGTGCGTACCCTACGGTAAGAGGGTGCTACAGTTTTAGATTAATAAGAGAAGAACAAATGAAGGACGTGTGAGTGAAGAAAGAAAGAGACATGTTCGTGAGTTTAAGAAAGAAAGAAAAGAAGAACCTCGAAGAAACTAGAGAAAGAGGAAGAGAGTCGTGTAACAATAAGGGAAAAGGGAGAGACATGTTTGAGAGGTTAGGGAAAAAGAGAGAGTCATGTAAAATAAGAAAGAAAGGGAAGAAAAATTTAGGAAGAAGTAGAAGAAGAGAAGCAGAAACCGAACCAAAAAGAAAAAGAAGGAAAGAAAGGTAAGGAGATAAGAAGAGGAAGAAGAATATTCAACTGAGTTTATAGGTAACCTTTATTTATTCTTCTTGTTTTGATAGAAAAAGGAAGTAGAGAAAATAGGTTATGTGCTGAAAATGAAGGGAGAAATAAGAGGAACAAGAGATTTATGTTCTTAGATTTTCATGAACTTTTATTTAGATCTTAGTTCTTTTAGTTAGATAAACTAGGAGTAGATTAAGTTTAAGCTTATTTTTGGATAATAGAGCTCTATGGAAGTTCTATTCGTATATTATATTTGAATGAAAAATATGTTTGTTTAAAGGGAACCAAGAAATTCGAAGGCAAGGACAAAAGGGAATAACAAACTTGAGTTTGAATTTACAAGTAAATAGGTGGGTAATATGTTTATAGTTTTGACATGATGGACTGTATTATTTGATTTTGTGTGTATAAATGCTTGTCTTGAAACACTGTGAATGTGGGAAAAATGTTATGTGAATTTAATTTTATGTTTGCTTGACAAGATTTCTGCTGCTTTAATGTTAATGAAAAACATAAAATTTAAGAAGCATGAAAATATTAATATGATATGAAATATGTAAGCACTGGAAAATTGCTTGTGTAGGCAAGAGAGATACTATTTTGTTTGTCACGTGCACGTTGACCTAAAGCCTTCTCCCGGCTGCCCGCTTGTGGTATATAAGCTCCAAAAAAAATGGTCTCCAAAAAAATGTGCTTGATTGTTTGTGGCTCGTCACCAATGGCTATAAGCATATTAACCACTGAACTTCGCAGCTCACCTCATCATTTTCCACTTCTCAGGTGCAAAATCAGCAAATCAATAGTTAACCTTGCAAAAACTTCGATTGACTCCAAGAATTTCCATCTTTTGTAACTAAGTTAGTTCAATCATTTTGGTAGCTTTATAAGCATGTTAAGCACGAGCATTCATGATTGTATTTTCGTATTATGCTACTGATGTGACTTTTGATATGTAACTGTAGCAATGTACACACTCTGTTTGTTTGAGAAATGAATTTAAGTAAGAGTTGAAGAATTTCTTTTCTGTTCATGTTCAAATCCTATTCTTTGTTAAGTTGCTAACTTCGGTTAGGAATACAAGTGTGAGATGTTTAATGGTTTTGGATGGATTTTCTTAAGCAAATGGTTAAAGTGGGAGTCTTATATGTATGTATAGTCTATGATTGTTGGATTTGGGTCTTTTGTTTTGTGAGAATGTTTACTGACAGATGAGAGAAAATAAGAGAATAAAGGGATAAAAGTATGTTTTGAAACTTCAATGAATAAGTTGTATTGATCTAGTCAGTATTTGACAAAGTTGTCTTTATAAAAGTTGTAGCTCTTTCTTTTATCTTTCCAAGGATATAAATTTTATAATTTTTGGACTTTAGGATTGAAAGTTATGTTGTTTTAAAGTAGGAGTGGCAGATGGGGTTGCACGATCGTGCACATGCATGATCGCGAGAACCCCTATTTTTCATGTGCACAATCGCGACGAACCCCACTATTCACCAAAACTCACGATTGTGCACAAGCACAACCGTAACTCCCCCTCTCACGCTCGTTAGATTTTCAAAGTCACGCTCGTGACTTTTTCACTTCTTCTTTTTTATTTTATTTATTATTGGTTTGTTTATTTGTTCGACTCCTAATCTGATTTATTTTCATGTATATTTTATTTTATGCTATTTTATTTTATTTTATTGTGTATTTGTTTTCACTCCCACCATGAGTTCTTTTTATCTTTATCGTAGTTTTATTTATTTTATTTTAAAAGTCCCCTAATTTTGGCGCTTTGTCGCCACGAAATAAGAACTGAAACTCACGGCCAATAGTTCTTACCTTGAATTTTCATATCAATAGAAGAATACATTTCTTTCTAAGGTAAGAAATTATCATTGGGATGAACCTCGTCTTTACAAGATTTGTGTCAATGATATTGTATGAAAATATGTCCCTAATAAGGAGATATCCTCCATTATTTATATTGCTATTCTAAGGAGGCTGAAGGGCATTATGGATCTATAAGAACTACACATAAGGTCTTAGAATGTGGCCTTTATTAGCTGACCTTGTTTAGGGATGCATATAATTTTTTTAAATCTTCTGACAAATTTCAATGGGTAGGAAATATTTCTGGGGAACATGATATGCCATAACTAATATTCTTTTTACGAGATTTTTGATATTTGGAGCATCAATTTCATGGGTATATTATTGAAGTCATACTCTAATTAATGTATTTTGGTCATAGTTGATTATGTTAGTAAATGGGTAGAGGTTTTGTTTTTACCTACTACTAATAATGCTAAGGGTGTGGTTAAGTTTTTAAAGAAAAATATTTTCGCTAGATTTGACATACATAAGGCAATAATTAGTAATAGGGACTCCCATTTTTATAACAAATAGTTTAAGTATTTATTAATTAAATATTGTGTCACCCATAAAGTTTCCACATCTTATCATCTTCAAATTAGCATTAATATGAAGTCCTTAATAGGGAGATTAAGAAAATTTTAGAAAAGATCATTAACACATCTATGCTTGATAGGTCATTAAAACTAGATGATATATTTTAGGCATATCAAACTGCTACAAAACACCCATTGGTATGTCTCCGTTAAGCTTATGTTTGGAAAATCATATCATCTTCTTGTGGAACTAGAGTATAGTGCATATTGGCTTGTGAAGCTATTAAATTTTGACATGAAAAGTGCAAGTGAGAAAAGACTTTTGCAGCTCAATAAATTAGATGAATTTCAGTTGGAAGCTCGTGACAACTCTAAGTTGTATAAAGAAAATGTGAAGAAGTGGCATGACAAGAGAATTGCTCATCTCAAATTCAAGCTGGGAGATAAAGATTTGATTTATAACTATGTCTAAAACTCTTCCATGCTAAGTTGAGATCTATATGTTATGGTCTTTTTGAAGTCATTCAAACCTATCCACTTGGAGTTCTTAAGGTGATGAATGATAAAAAGAAGAGTTTCAAGGTAAACGGACAAAGAGATAACCTTTATCTCCCAGCGATGATGGATGGTGGTGTTTGTTGATGGTAAAACCTATCTACTTATTTTACGCTCAAAAACTGCAAGTGAACGAGTCATGACTTGTAACTTAAAAGAGCGGATATCGATCCCACAGGGATTAATGTTTAGACACCACTTAATTTAGATAATACTTTGTGTAAGAAATGAAATTGTTAAAAGTAAATAATCTAGAAAATTAAATTAAAATTAAAAGACTAACTCAAAATAATAGACAATACCAACATGCAGAAAAATCGAAATTCAAGAATCTAAAGACTAGAGATTACTTTTTTTCCCTATTTTGTCTTCCTCCTATTTTATCGATTGAATTGTGTCTCACCCTAGATTTCTGAATGTAATAACTACCCTTTCTCAATGTGTAATTAATTGTCCCTAATCAAATTTAAGGGAATCAATTGGACAATCTCTCAACCTACCCAATGACTCAACCTATTCAACTAGTTATTAAACTATCTTATGGGTGATTAATTGACTAGTCGAGATCTCTCTTTTAACTATTCAATTAACGTGATAATTGTAAGCCTATAGGTCGCCAACTCTCGTTAAACAATTCTACATAAATTTATCTTACTCACTCTCTCGATTTGTTGCAAGATAACAATTTAAACCAATAATTATTAAAGACAACTTCATTCAATTCAACAAAATAGGAGTTTTGACAAAATAGTTCAAAAGCATTCCCTAAAACTAAAACAACCTAACATGGTCTCCATAATATCATCAACATTCAAATAAACCATTTTACAAAGAATAGAATAAGTAAAATTGACAGAAAAATGAATAACAAGACTCCTTCTCTTCTTTGCCAAAATCTGGAAATTTTGGTGTTGATGTGTTGTTTTCCCCAATCGTGATGATGATCCTTGACTTCAATCCTTCCTCAACCCTCTAAGCATATGTTCTTCACTCCAAAGCTGGTCTTTTTATAGAAGGGTTTTGTCCTCTCTAAGATGGAGGCTTAATGATGCTTAAATAGTCCAAAATTCCTAATTTTAATGAAGCCCCGCCACGATCGTGAGACTTAGTAACTGATGCACTTCTCTTTTCTTCTCCTCTTGATTTCTAGCTCAATCTCCAAGTTACCACATCTTCCTTCCTACACAACAAATAGTCAATTCTTACCCTAAATTAACATTAAACACAAAAGAACAACAATGGAAATCAAACTAAGAAAAAATATACAAAATTAATCCTAAAATATAACAAAAATCAACAAGTATGCAGGAAAACACATGTCAATTACATAGAAAAACATAGACTAATGCACATCTATCAACATTCCCACACTTGAATCTTTGCTTGTCCTCAAGCAAAATAAATACAACGACTTAATTCTATTCATCTTCACAAAGATCAAAGCATACGATCCCTCAAATTCAGGTCAACTCAAATATCAAGTTAATACATATATCATGACTACTTTTTCATTGATGTACATAAGCAAACTCAACAATTGACACCATCACTAAAAAATAAGTCAACATGCAAAATGAATTTTTCTCACGGTTTACACTCATTTCTCTCAAGTGTTTAATGGTTAGTGTTTTGCTTAAACTTTCTATAAGAAACTACATTACCATGGGCTTACTAATACACCAATTCTCCTCTACAATGATTGCATACATAAATAGATCAAAAGGACTTGTTTAGGGTTATAATGTGGTAAGGGTTAAGGTGGGTAAAGAGGGAAAAAAGGTTAAGCACAAGCATTAGTAAAGTAAAAAACGGATAAGATTGGGATAATCAAAACTTCCTTCGAGATATACAAATGAAACTAATACTCTACACTTATTTATGCTACTCAATTGTTCTTCTGTTTTCTTTCTTTCTTTTTCTTCATACATGGAAGAGCTATGACTCGAAATAGCACCATATACAATGTAACTTTTAAGCAGAAGTATACCCAACTCATATCGGAAACAAAAATTTCATAACGATCCCAATTAATGTATTACTTAATACTCTACTAAGCTTGTGAACGGTTAGGTTAATAAAGCTTAAAGTTTTAAAATCTTGGGTATTTTCAAGAATCAAAAGGTTAGGCTCAACGGGGGTAGCAAGGGATAATACAGAAGGTAGGTCGTTTAAGCTAAGGGTTAAAACAAGGAAAATGGTTTAAATCATCTCTATTAAGCATGCAACCGGTAGACTCAAACCGATTCAAAGCAAATTAAGAAGGTAGTAACCTAAGGAAGTAACACTCAATAAAGAAATAAAATGACTATGAATGGAGTCATATGGCTCAATCCTTGCTTTGGCTCAAATGAAAACTCATTATGCATCTCTACACTACCTCATTATTCAAATGTCAATTTGTGACTAAGCTTATGTAACCAACTACTTTTCATCACTCTATATGGTTTACTTTCTACTCAAGTAGCCTAATCCGAGTTCAAGCATGCATTCATTCTAATTCTAACTACATGATAGAATCTCATGGCAATATTTGTCAGAGTGACTCAAGTGTAGTTCCATTACTAACAGAAAACACCATTACTAACACCAGGCACATGATATGCCTAATATGCATCTTACTCAACATAATGCACACAATGCAATTAAGAACGTCGATGTTGCCTCCCCACGGTTAAAGATTACATTTTCCTCAATGTGACAAGTCAACCACCAAGTGAGTGAAAATGAAAATAAACCAAATCAAAAAAAAAGAAAACAACTCAAATACAAGAAATTGAAATCAACATATGATAGTAAACCAAAAAGGTCAAAATGGATTCACACCAAAATTATAAAAAAACAAAAGAAAGTAAATGCAATCACACAAAAAAATAATTAAAATTTAAATTTTAAAGGGTGAGAAAGGCTTATTCAGATGATGATGGCGACGGTGATGGTGTAAGAGCTGTAAAATTGTTCCTCCTATGGAAATTAAGGAACCTTCTCTTCAAGCTTTGTTGCTCCTTATGAATCTTTCGCATTTGTTTCATCCAGTTGGACTGTCATCTATTAATGGTTTGCTGCTATTTGGTAGAGAATTGTTTGAAATCAGTTAATCGCCATTGGTTCCCTCAGTTCCTTCGCTACTGCTTCCTCTTCTGGCTTTGAAGCGGTGCTCGACGTGGAGGGTTAGTCTGCAACTACATGGGCACCCCTCCTGCTCCTCACTACAATGCACGTCTGAGAATTGCAAAATGCCATAAATTGGACCTCCACAATCTCATAACGTCTCAAATATGCTATGTCAAACATTTCATAGGAAGTAATATGCAAATTTTCCATATTAACATTATAAAATACACCCAAAGCGGAAGTAATATGAGCCATCCCAAATGACGTATTCTTTTTATTAATCACATTAACAATTGATCAAAAAATTCTATACAGTGTGTTGATTTTAAGCTTGCGGTCCATGCACCATAAAAAAAATTCTTTAGTTGAGCATTTATTAATTTCGGTTATATTAAACACTATCAGGCATATAAGTTTATGTAATAGTAAATGCTCAGCACTCTAGATTAGAGAATTTGGTGAATTACATAAATCAAAATTTTCTTCACCTATGAGAGTGTTCCAATAAGCATCGACATCAAAATCCACATGACCATCTAAAATTTTTGCATTTGAAAAATTAAACAATTCATGTATAATAGAATAATCAAGTTTAAAAACATTTCCAGCTAACCTAAACCAAAACAGATCCATTTTAGGGTTGTTCCTAACTGTTGTGAAAAATTCTGAAATTAGGGTGGCATAAATAAGGATGTTGCATCGAACAAATCTATTCCACCCTATATTTGCAGCTAGATGTTCAACTCGGTGTCTAACTCCTATATTTGTTAAGATTTCAAAATTCAAATACCTAGGAATGACTATTGCTATATTCCTAAAGTCATGAAAATGCTAGTTCCCTCAAGGTTATAGGCTTTATGTTTTAACATTCTTAACCTTGGTAATTACCATAAATGCATGGGTCGTTCGCGCAGTACGTAAGGTGTCGATTCCATAAGGAAGATAACTAGCCCTAAAATCTAACGGCAGCTAAGTTTGCAAAACCTAATTAAACAACTATTGCAGTAATTAAAACTAATCAAGAATGAAATATGAGAATTTAAATCACCAAAAGAACAAATAGAAGCAACTCACACAAATAACCCAATTTTCAACCTACAAGTGACCAATTGAGAGAAAGGGGAAATTTATTCGAAATTAAAGAAAATCTATCCAATTATGAATTTTTCCGATTTAATGTGACTAGATGATCCTAGGGTGAATTACGCTATCTCGAGTTATAATTCTTACCCTAATTGATATTCCGTAGTTTAAATTATAGAAATTGTGATCTCTTAGTCTACAATTTGTCTAAAACCTAAATTAGTTCTAACGCTGTCTATTAACCTACCAGGAATCTATGCTCGATCTCTCGTTACAAAACTCGACCAGTTTGATTCAATTCTCTACCTATCGATTTACCTAACTCTCGTTAATGAAAACGATGATTTTTACAGGCTCACCCTCTCCGTTTATTGCCTAGTTATGAAAAATTGAGTTAAATCACAATAAATTGAAATAAAATGCAATCAAAACAATCTTATTAATCTCAAGAATAAATAAAACTGAAGGTGAGTTTAGACAACATTAACACTCTACGAAAAATATTTCTAATCTATCTCCAGGGAGGGTTATGTTTTTTTCTTTTGAATGTGATTTTTCATATTGTATAATAGTTATTAGGTTGCATTGTGTGAACTGTTTGAATGTGTCAATGGCTTAGATGGAGTGAAATTCATTTAATTTTGAACATAGTCTATTAGGTTGTGAATAATCATTAGCTCGCAAAATTACTAAATTAGGAGTATTTGGATAAATATACAGCTTAATTAGGATTTAGTGTAAATTTGGCACCTTATAGGTTGTCACATTCATTCATAATTTACGGTTTTTCAACTTAGGTAGCTTAACTAGTATTTTTCATATAAATGAGTAGCTTAAACAACAAAGTAGGCAATAAAATAAAAATAAAAAATCACTATTCCACTAACCTCGGGTTATGAATAGAGCTAGTAGCCAGTTTAAAATGTGATGTAGCTGAGTAACCAGATCGATACGCATCATAAATGTGTGCCTTCACGTTAAAAAGCTATAATGATGTTTCAACCAAGCTGTTTAATAAAAATGACTTAGTTAAGTAACTAGATTGACATTCATCACCAATGTTTGTCTCCGAGTAAAAGATTAAATCATTGCTTAAATAAATAAATGAAAAAATGTTCTTAATAAAAACCTACCAGACTTGTAATAAACTTGACCTTTCATGAAAATATACTTAGTAATAGTTACAAACCCTGAATGACCAAAGAATTATTAATGTGTGTGTGCAATTAAAAAGGGTAAATAAATTAACTCTTGGATCTCGATTAATTTGTATATTTCATTCAAAGCCCCTAGACTCAGATTTTGCATGTTAATGATTAGATAAAACTTGTATGATCGTGTTTAAGATTAAATTTATTTCAAGAAGTTGAAGCCATTGTCATATTATTACATTGTGTGTTTGTTATTTTATTTGCTTGAGGGCAAGCAAACTTTTAAGTATGGGGATGTTGATAGTTATGATTTTCATTATATTTTAGGGTTTAATTTTTGATGTATTTAGTGTTAATTTTAGTGCTGAGTGTGTGTTTAGGTTTTAATTGTGTTAGTTTATGTGTTTAAGTGTTTTTTATAGGTTAATAGGAGTCGTTGAGCTTAAATGTTATGTTTTTGAGGTATTTTGATGTGTTAGTTAGTGTTTCAAGAACGACGAAGAATGGAGAATTTTCAAAGAGTTTCGGCCCAAACCATGGCTCACGATCATGACATAATAGGCTCTGATCGTTACAGAAAGAGGCGAGTCAATAAGACCCAGGCCACGATCGTCCCATTTTGGTCACGATCGTGACAGAGAGCTTTGTACAAGGCCACAATTGTGCACTTTGGGCCACGATAGTGACAAAGAGGGTTAGGCACTGGCCACGATCGTGACAGGAAGGGCCATGATCATGGCCTACAACGGGCAGACATGAAAACACTTAAAAAAGTAAACTTTTATAGGACTTTTTGGACCGTTTCATCCCCAAATCAACCCTAGGGCTTCCAAGATATAAATAGAACATTAAAAGCCAAAAGAAGCAGCCTTTGAAGAGCTTTGATCAGTCATTAAAAACGAAACCCTAAAAGAGAGAACCTTGAGAGATCGAGAAAGAGATGAAGGAGACAAGAGGAATATGATGTAGACACGACGTGCTTCTTCAAATAAGAAGCTTTCTGTAGTCGCGGCCTCCCATCATCCAATTGGGTTTTGTTTCCTATTTATTTCAGTTTTATTTGGTTATTTAATTGAAATATATAGTTTGATGACATAATTGCATTGTGATTGATGTTTTATACTCACCTTTGGATTATTATTTTTGATTTAATAAAATCTGATTGTTTTATATGTTTGTTGAATTAATTATAATTTGATTCTGCACTTCATATCTTGATAATAAACTAAGAGGGTGAATCGAGAGAAAACGATTAATTTAGGCTAATGAGATTTAGGTAAATTAATAGATTCAAAATTAAATCAAGTTGGTAAATCTAGTGTAGAGAGATAACATTTAGGTTTCCAACTGTTTATTAGAGAACATAAGAACTGATTAGGTTATGGATAGGTTGTTAATTAATAAATTACAACTTCCCACAATCTGATTAGGGTTTACGCTTTAGTCTTCAATTATAACTTGAGAGACAGTAATTGACCTTAAGATCATCTAGAACTGTTAATTCGATAAATCATAATCGATTAGATTGACATTAAGGATATATAATTTTTCCTTTCTCTCTTTCAGTAAACTCTTTAAGTTGAATTTGAGGGTGTACGATTATTACTCAAACAATTGAGCAATTTCAGTTAATTGTTAATCTTCATCGTGATTCTTTCTATTTAAGTGTAAATTGTCAATTATTGTTTTCTTAGTTATTTTGGTTATTTGATTTAGTTAGTCCTCATGTTAAAATTCATGTTTGTTAATATTTATTTAATAATACCCAATCTTAAATTTAGAACTCGATTAACCCTCCTCGTAGGAATGACCCCTTAGGTACTACACGAACGACCTGTGCGCTTGTAAAAATATCGAGGTTATAAACATTAAAACTTAGCATACGTAAAACCCTTCGATCATTAATCTAGTATGGAGCACGGTGTACTATATCGAGGAATTAAGACAATTGTAAGGAAAATAGATAAAAGAGACAAAAGAGTAATCCTGGGCACACAAAGAAAGCAAACTAAGTTATGGTTCATTAGGAAAATTAACAATAAACAGATAATTGAAACACAAACAGAAATTAAATGGGTTGCTTCTTTAATTTCTTGTAGCTGAATGACTCAGTGTTCATGCTCAAGGTGTTGGATCGACAACTTAAGCTTGCAAGATTTGGCTAAAATATTAGATGTCAAAACTTTTTTTAGAAATCAAATTTCAATGGCAGAAATATAACCAAATCAACATGTCAAGCTATACATGATGCGGTATGAGGAAAATATTTAACATGTGAATGAGATGGTAAAAATATACTGACCCCTTTGCTACAACTTTAACACCTTGCTGTGCTTTCCCATCCTTGACAATGTATCCTCTCCTAGGTGATGTATCCTAGACCAATCCAATCTACCATTTGTTCTCCTTGGATAACTTGGTTAGCAAGATCCTTTAGTGGGAAAGGAGAAGAAAACTTAAAGAGATTTTGCCTTAGAAAAGGAAGCCAAAGAAGAGACACCTCTTATGTAAATATCGGCTATCTCATGCAAGATAGGAAATAGAGAGATAAAAATTCAACAACCGCTTGTATTATCTCTCTCAATTTTGGTTAAGCCTCAAAGAAAGAAGTGAAGTGCATCCTGTGCAACACATCCTTCCTTAATCAATCATAAAGAAGCCAATAAATGAGACTCTTCTCATTTGTTTTAAGATGGCTATATGAAAAGACCAATAACCTAAAATGATACATCTCATTTTTGGTTTTGTGATGAAAGAAGGAAGAGGGTCCATCAAATGCACCTCTTTCTTCTTTAATCCAATGAATGTTAAATGGTTACATGCTATCATTAAAAGACAACTATTAAATGATTAGTTGATAAGGTTATAACTCCATTTAATGATGATAAAGCATATTAAAATACCATCTTAAATGTAGCAAACCAATGCTAAATGTGCACCTGCACATTTAACCCATTAAAACCGAAAATCCACCTCCTTTTATCTTTAATAACTTTGATTTAATTTAATCAATCAAATTAAACCAAAGTCTAGCTCATTTTTAAATGTTCATTTGGGATTCTAATTAAAGTAAGCCCAACATTTAATTATAGGATTTAAAATCTCTATTCATATTTCTTACCTTGCTTGATAACCTTCCTATAAGCCAAATGGGGAATCTAATTGAACTTATATAATTCAAGCTCCAATAAGCCTGGAATTAATTTAATCTCAACAGAATTAATTCCAGCTTATTAACTAAATGTCATTCCACTAAACACAATTAGTTAAACTCTTGAATTACTAAATATTATGAGAACACATGTTTCAAATAAGAAGTCCAAGTGTAAACTCTAATGTGAACCATATTATAGCCATCTGCATAATAAAGGTAAAATTATCGTTTTGCCCTTATCTTGATTTTTCCTTCCAGATCTCCCATTTTACTCTATATGGTAATTAACATACAAGATCTCATCTTGGTGTTAAGACTTGATGGGTAGCAAGTCCATTAAGCTACTGGTGCCAGTTTAATCACAAATCTCCATAGAACATTTAGAAGTGATGATATCACTATAAACTCTTTATTTGAGTGAATGTTCCCTGATACATGTTTCAATTAATAATTCCAACATGCAGACATTGGATTGATACTCTATAAAAATCCATTCTGATTATGTCAAGAATTATAATGAAACACAAATGAATTCACCATTCATTAAGATTGTGGTTCATAATAAACGAATGCTTAAGTGTACGTTTTAAGATTAAAGTAATGGCCTACTTTATTCTTTAAAACATACGTGATTCCATATTCATTTAATAGTGCCATTATCGATAGTCAACTACTATCATGATATGAAACTCAT
>JAOQML010007558.1:0-12498 GCA_027568935.1 Erythroxylum urbanii | reverse complement strand
ACTATATCCTCATAAATACTGTCAGCATTATAATGATAACCGTCCTTATCTACTCTACAATCACTATTTTTTTATCCAACATCACCACTCATCCCCCCAATTGGCTCTTAATTTTTCTATTTTAAAGTTCAATAGATCTTACTACTAGCCATATTCTTTAAATGATTTGTACCAAATGTTCTCTATATGTAGCAGTCATCAAACCACCAAAAAGAAATCATATAAGCAAAAAAATTGAGCTAAGTAAGAGGAACATGAAAGTGGGAAAAAATAGAAGTGGAATGAAAATGTGAGCTCATAATAAATTAAGTAATATGATTGGTTTGTGATAATATATGATTATCTTCCGATCACAGCCATCTTATTTTTTATTAACTAGAGATAACCATTGTTATTTAAAGATAAAAAAATATGTTTAATATGCCTTAATCTTTTCAGTTTATATTATACCTTATCTTATATATCTCCAATTATGTATATTAAGACTCTCAAACCTTCTATAAAGTGAGTGAAAAGTACAATACAATTCTCTGCATCTTTATAGTAGCAGAGCCCATATCAAGCATATAATTTCCTTTTTTCTTTATTATAAACAACACCAACATATAGTACTCCCAGAAGGCAAACAATAACAGTTCATCAAGCACAATCATTCAAATTTTTCACAGATAGCACCTTCAACAATTTGATAGTATCATCAATGGCAGGCATTAACATACCTACACTACCATTCATCCAAATTATAAGCTTTCTTACAACACCAATAGATTTTACAAACTATCTTATTAGGAAAAATCAAATTTAAGCAATTTTAATCACCTCTAACCTTATCAGTTATGTAGATGGAACTATCTAACCACTAGAAGTAGCCTCAAGTATGGAATCCTCTCTCCAAATTACCACAAATGCAAAAATTGATCACCTCATTTACTGTTTTCTTATCACATCTTTTTCACCCTTAATTACATAACTAGCTCTCAACTGTCGCATAGTCCGTGAACTCTGGCTTGGACTTGCAAATCACTTCATACAACAATTGGCTTCACAATGCTCTCTTCTTTGTCATTAACTACACTCACTGAAGAAAGACTTAAGCTCCATCACCGATTCTTTCCCTTATCTCCACAACTGTTGATGAGTTAGCGGCTATTGGTGACAAACTCTTTAATGAAGATTTAGTACTCTTCACATTGAATGGTCTCAAAGCTAATTATGAGTCCTTTATCATAATTATTAAGCATCACGACATCCTACTGATGTTGCTTGAGCTTCAAGCAAAACTTTTAATTAATGAACAATGTTTTCTTTCATATCACTCACCACTTCCAAATACCACTCTCTTTATCTCTCACAATGATGGTTTTCACTTAAAAATCACAGGCAATAAACGAGGAGGCAAAACTCACAAGGGAGCACAAGAATTCCTCATCTATTTTGTAGGTCAACAACCTTAAATTTTTTGGGTCTCAAAATTGGTAACTAAACATTCTAGGACTCCTCATTCCATTGTGCCTATCTACCCTGATGGTTCTTTCAATCAAGATCATAGAACTCCTAATTCCCAACAACTTTAATCCCAATCTACACATCTAGCCTAAGCATCAATTACTGCTTCATTTATCAGGTCTAATAAATCACTCACAAATTGTCAAATTTGTTGGAAATAGGGCCACATTGCCTATTATTTTTTTGATATTTTGAATCTCGTAATCATCATTATAGTTCTCGACATATTAATAGCAATCTTTTTATAGCATTTACTTTTATGAACATTCAACCTAAACCAGATATTTCACACTTTAACTCGAGTACTATTTCTAAATAATTAATGAATACTGGTGCCATTACCCACATAACTCTTAGTCCTCACATTGTAGAATCCATTTCACCATATGACAGGTCCAACCAAGTAGTTGTTGATAATTTACAAACTCTTTCCATTTCCTCTACTAGTAAATTAACTATATTTAATTCCCCTGACCCTCTTCATCTTTGTGATATTTTGATTCTTCCTAATATTTCCAAAATTTTGTTATTTGTTATGAAATTTTTTTCTAATAATTCTTATCTTATTGAATTTAATCCATTTGGTTACATTGTGAAGGAACTTCAACCTAAGATACTGCTTCTTATGGGTTCCATCCATAATAACCTTTATCCTTTTAAGATTCCATCAACTTTTCATATTCTTGTCTCTCTTAGTGCTATAACTTCTTCCTCGGATTTATGGCATCAGCGTTTTGTTGATCCGTGTTGCTTTATATTATCTAATTTATCTTTTGTTTTACCCATTAAATCTAATGTCATTAATTCTTGTACTTCTTGTCTTAAAGGAATAAGTGTTCATCTTTCGTTTCCATTAATTTTCATCTCATATATCTACAAAACCCTTACAATTCATTCATTATGATATTTGGGGATCTTTCTTGTTTCTTTCTTTATCTGGGTATCGATACTTTATTATCTTTAACGATGACTTTAGTCATTTTACCTGGCACAATAACTAAAAAACTTTTTTTGCCACTATCAAAACTTTTCAATGTGATGGAGCTCCTGAACTCATCAATTGTGTATTTTCTTAATATCTTACTACTCATGGCATCACTTATCGTATCTTTTATCCTTATACTCCTAAAAAAAATGGCCTTACAGAACATAAATTTTGCTATATCATTAAAATGGACCTTATCCTTCTTTTGCATGCCTATCTTCCAAAATATATTTGGTTTGAAGCCTTTTGTACTACTATTCACTTTATCAAGCTCTTACCTACACTTGTTCTTAATCATCAATCTACTCATGAAACACTTTTCCATATTAACCTACTCTCTCTCACCTCTAAGTCTTTGGATGGATATGTTTTCCTTTTCTAGGCTCTACTTATGTTGATAAACTCACACCTAATCTACTCCCTGTGTTTTTCTATGTTATTGCTCTAAGTACAAAAGATACCATTGTTTTCATCTTTAAACCTCTAATCATTATATCTTTCATCATGTGCATTTCCTTCAAGAAGATTTTACTATTCCACTATCTCTTCTACTGGTTCCCCTTCCACTTATACTTCTTCTATTCTCCTTTTACCTTTACCTTTTAAGCTTTCCCTCACTCATACTGCTTCTCCACCTTCCCTACTCCTCTACCACTATCCTTTCATCCTATGGTCACCCGTACGTATGATCACACCCACATCCCTTGCTTTTTTTAATATTATATCACCTATTCTACACTTGTTACCACTTCTGACCCCACATCTTTACTTAAGTCAAAAAATTTCCATATTGGCATCAAGCCATTCTTAATGAGTGCTCTCTATCGCAATTTTACTTGAACTCTTATTCCTCCTTAACTAAATGCTAACATTGTTAGCTATAAATGGGTATTTTATATCAAACAAAATCCTAATGGCTTCATCTTGTGTCATAAGGCTCGAATAGTGGCTAAAGGTTATCATCAAACTTTAGGCATTGACTACACTGATACCTTTAGTCTTGTTGTGAAACCTACCACTATTTGCATTGTTCTTACTCTTGCCTTATATCATAATTAGCCTATTTTCCGTCTTGATGTTAATAATGCCTTTATTTATGGTCATCTCTAAAAACAAGTCTCTATATGTTAACCTCTTGGGTTCTTAAATCTCCATTATCCTTATCATATTTGCCATCTCCGTAAAGTTCTGTATGGCTTGAAACAAGCTCCTCAAGCCCAATTTTCTATATTGAGTACGAAACTTCTCAACCTTGACTTTATCTCATCCAAGTCTAACACTTATTTGTTTATTCATACCACCTCAAATCACATAAGCTTTGTCTTGGTTTATGTGGAAGATATCTTGGTTACAGGTTCGTCATCATCATTCATGACATCTAGTATTTATGATCTTAACAATACTTCCTTCTATTAACTTTTAAAAATAGAAAGGAGTCTGTTAATGAATAAAAACGATTGGAGCCTATTAACGTTAAAAATGAAAGGATCTTATTGAAAAATGAAAGGAGTTTGTTACCGTTAAAAAAACAAAAAGAGCCTGTTAAAAAGGAAAGGATCTTATTAACAAAAGAAATCTCTTACAATATTAAAATAAAAGGAGCCTTATGTAAATTAAACATACACACTATAATGCAAAAGTTTAAAAATTAAGAGAGAGAGAATGACGTAGTCAATTTATATTGGTTCGGTTTATTATGAAACCTAACTTCAGTCCTTAAGTATTAAACTTAAGTATTTCACTATAAAACTCCAACTAATATATTTTCAAGAGCCTCTCCTAGCCCACAAATATATATTTTTCAAAGCTATTCAACCTTCCACACTCGTAGTGTTTAACAAGTCTCTACAAGCTCTCAACAGAAAATTTATAAAGGGTTTAACAGTCTCTCTCAATAGAGTGATTTTGCCTTCTAAGGCACAAGGGGTTTGACATAAATATGACTTTCCAGAATATTGATGTTGTTGAAGTATTTGGAAAATCTGTGTGTCATTCATAAATGCAGTAGCTCTTCCTTAAGTAAACATTTTCTTCAACTAGTCGTCCCTTCATTTTGATTCTAAGTTGACTTTGTATCTAATGAATTTTTGAAATCACTTTGCTAGAATCTTCTAATATTCAGACGTTAAGAGAAAAGTTTTGTGAAAAATTTCGGAGCTAATTATTCAAATTAGTAAGATCCTTTCGGATGTTGTGGAATCATTTCCAATAAGGTAAGTTCACTAAAAAAATTATACAAGAAAGAAGGCATTTTTCGATGATTTTATCTCCTTTTAGAAATTATGTCGTTACTAATAAAAGGCAATAACTCTGATTTCAATTTTGAAATATTATATAGTTATCATCAAAATCATTAATAATAAACCTTGAGCTAACAATCTCCCTCTTTTAGATGATAATAAGCAATAATAGATATATTTTCAAAATTCAAAAAATAATAAAGGATTTTGAAAGATTCCTGTAGACTTTATATGTGCTTACTCACAGTCATGATTAGAAAGAGCCTTTCTTACTATAGGAGCCTTTCTTATGATAGGAGCCTATCATTTATGTATTCACATATTTAAGCTTCACAAATATAGTTCAACAATATTTCAACAGTTAGCAGAGAATAAGGCAAATATATCATTAAAACCAAATATATCATTGATTCTCCCCTTTGTCATTATCAAAAACTAGAGGGAAAATAACTAAAAAGTTAAAAAATATATATATCACAAGTATGTCAAAATAAACTAAGCAAAAAATAGTGACAAAGTTATTTAGAAGATTTAGAAATTTTTTGAAGTAAATTCTACATGTCAAGAATTTGATTTTGCATGTTATCGATCTGGCCACGCATTTGATCTTGATTAGAAAGAATTTCCTTCAATTGTTGAAGGATTAGATCATTTATGCTCTACAATGTGACAGGGGCTGATTTTTATGGGGAAAGACCTAAAAGGTTTGCTACTCTTTCAGTTTTCTTTTCAACCCACACATTGTCTTTCAACTTGTCTCCGAATTGGTAGGGAATGTAGGAATGAAACTTTTCAGGTTCATTCCATTCTACATTGTCAAAAGACACTCCATAATAGGCAAAAATCTTTGTTAGAAGCATCCCATACCACAGACCACCAATTGTATTCTTATGACTTCCCTTATCGATTATAATTTTTAGGATGATTGCTGGGAGATTTATTTTATTGCCCTTCAGAAGATTGTACACCACATATATATCTAAGAGACCACATCTTTCAACTGCGCTACTCCTTGGAAAATTTGAAGTGATAGATATTGAT
Organism: Erythroxylum urbanii; assembly: GCA_027568935.1. Lineage (NCBI taxonomy): Eukaryota > Viridiplantae > Streptophyta > Magnoliopsida > Malpighiales > Erythroxylaceae > Erythroxylum > Erythroxylum urbanii. Next base: position 6,726 of record JAOQML010007558.1, on the reverse strand, counting down.
GCAAGGCATCTTGGTAGTAAGTCCAGATGTTTACACCATGGTCTCCCTTTATGGGAATTTTCGGTGTCTATGCAGATAAAGTCCACATCTCCTCCCAGATTAAGATCACTAATATACCGTTTATGATAGGGAAGGTCAGTTCTGCCTATAGGAATTATATTTAGAATGTTTGCTAAGATTTCCTCTGTAATTAAGATCTCACACTCACGTACCCAAAAGATTATTGCCAACTTTCCATCAATTTCTTTTTTTATCATGTATGTGTGAAAACATCTAAGACATCATACATTGTCCCATTCAAATTCAATTAATTTTCCTGACCAACAATAAGAAAATGACAAGAGATGGGAATACCAATTTCATTGAATGGGAGAGGAGGCAAAATGCATCCTATAACCACCTTGCGCTTCTTATATCACATTTTATATCTCGCTTCAGCTTCCATTGACTGAAACAACTTAACCAGTGCTGAAGACTCTCCTTTCTTTTACTTCTTCAATTTTAGCCTTTTTCTTTTGAGATTTCTTCAAACAGAGCTTCTTCATAAAGTGGCTCATCCCTAACAATAGGTTCCTAAATCTTTTCTTCGACCATAGGCACTTTGCATTTTCTTATTTCTTCTCTTTTTCTCTTTCGAGATTCTTCTTCTTCTTCTTCTTTCTTTTCAGCATCAAAGGTTTCTTATTGTTCATCAATTTTTCAACTTGTTTTGCAACACTTGCTATGGTCTGTGGTCATCTTATTAACTGAGTTAGTTCTTATGACAATCCAGTGCACTTCAAGGAGGTTAAGGAATAGTGGAAGGAGGTGCTACAAATTTAGCAGAAAGGGTAGATAAAGTAGGAGTAGGTAAAGTGAGAGTGAGGGAGAATGAAATCTTACTTTTCTTGCTAGCTCTCCCTCACTAGAGGATTCTTCTTTTTCTTCTTCTTCTTCTTTTTTTTCTTCGACATTTTCTTCTTCATTTTCTTCTTTATTCTCTTCTTCTTCTTTTTCACTAGAGTCAGAAACATATTATTGTTTAACTATTGGTTCATTATGCTCAGCGAATGAATCAGAGTCTAATTCTTGAGATAGCATAGTCAAAATATGTCTTTTCTTTCCTTTGGAGTCTCTTGAATTGGTGTTTCTAAGACTTAGGGCTTAGAGGTAATAGAAATAGGTTTAGTAGGAGTGTTTAATAATCCTACTATTGGTGATAGAGAAAAAGACTCATAAACCAAAGTTTGTTTATGGCAGAGAGTTTCTACATGGCTAGAAGAGGAAGCTAAGGTTTTCTTCTTTCCCTTTGATTTTGTTCGTGCCGTTGAAAGTAAGCTTAGTGAGGGTTAGGAGATTTAAAGTGAAGTAAAGAGTTAGGGCGTAGAGAGGAAGGAAAGATTCTTTTTTTGAGAATGACAAAGATGAGTAGAAGAAAGAAGTCTGCTTAATGTATACTAAATGATTCTACAGCGTTGATTTTGTGTGAGGATGAGCAGTTGTACATGCTAACAAAGGACATGTGATAATCTACATATCTTCTGTCAGGCATGTACAAAAAGTAGTCAAAGTGGCATACGCGTATTTTAAAAGTTGAAACGATGCTGAAAAAGAACTACCTTTTTAAGACATGTGTATTCCACACCTAATTAAGCTAAAAGGAGCCTTCTAAATTAAAAGGGGCCTTCAAAACTAAGAGGGGCCTTTTAAACTAAAAGGATCCTTCCATAAAAGAATATATTAGAAGGAGCCTGCTAATATATGCAAAGAGAAGTAGCATAGAGTCTTCATACAGAGTTAATATCAGATAATCTACATATGCCAAGCTATTTTCTTAACACACAAAATCTATCTTCAGAGAGTGGCTTAGTAAAGATGTCAGCTACTTAATTTTCAATTTTAACATGCAAAAGATCAAGGGTTCCTTCTAAAACATGATCCCTAAGAAAGTGATGTTTGATTTCTATATACATAGTCCTATAATGCTGAACAGGATTTTTAGAGAGATTTATTGCACTTCTATTGACACATAGTATAGGAATATAATTAAAGTTTAGAGAAAAATGATAGGGTTAATGTTTCATCCATAAGATTTGAGCACAACAGCTAGCAGCTACTATATATTCCACTTCAGTTGTTGAAAACACTATCCAATTTTGTTTCTTACAAAAACAAAAAACTAGACATCCTCTCATAAATTGGCAGTGACCACTTGTGCTTTTCTTATTAACTTTATCACCTGCATAATCTGCATCAAAAAAGCCAATTATGTTAAAAGAATAAGTTTTTGGATACCATAATCCAAATTCCATAGTTACACGAAGATAACAAAAGATCATCTTGATTATTTGAAGATGGGTCTCTTTTGGTTTTGATTGAAAGCGTGTGTAAAGACACACACTAAGCATAATATCTGGTCTTAAACTAGTGAGATATAGTAGTAATCCAATCAATCCTCTATACTTTGTCTCATCTGTGGCCCTGGGTTATTCATCCTTATCAAGTTTAGCACCAGAATATAAAGGAGTATCTATCAGTTTGGCGTTCTCAAAATGATATTTTTTGATGAGTTCCTTTGTGTATTTGTCTTGACTAATGAAGATTCCTTTTTCTGTTTGCCTAATTTGCAACCCATGAAAGAAAGATAGTTCTCCCATCATACTCATTTGAAACTCCCCCTGTATTAAAGCTAAGAATTCTTCATAAAAGGACTGATTAGTAAAACCTAATATTATGTCATCACATATATTTGCATTAAGAGTAAATCGTTCTCCTTTTTCTAAATAAATAAGGTTTTATCTACCTTTCCTTTTTCGAAGTTATTCTCTAAGCAAAAAGTTACTTAACCTCTCAAACCATGCTTGAGGAGCCTGCTTTAGACTATACAGGGCTTTGGTTAACTTCATCAAGTAATCGGGATAGTTTTCATCTTCAAAATCTGGAGGTTGCTTAATAAATACTTCTTCGTTAATATATCCATTTAAGAAGGCACTTTTAACATGCATTTGGAATAGTTTAAAGTTTCTCTAGCATGCAAAAGAAATTAAATTTCTAATCGATTCTAATCTAGCAACAGGTGCATAAGTTTCATCAAAACCAATCCTTTCCTGTTGATCATAACCTTGAGCTACAAGTATAGCTTTGTTTCATACCACCTTACCATTTTCAACAAGTTTGTTTCGAAATACCCAATGAGTTCTAATGATTGACTTGTTTTGTGGATGAGGTACTAAATTCTAGACTTTGTTTTTTTCAAACTGATTTAGTTCATCTTTTATAGCTGAAACCCAATTTCCATCAGTAAAAGCCTCTTAAATGGTCTTTGGTTCTAATTGTGAGATAAGGGCAACATAATTATTTATAAAGGAAGATCTGGTTCTTAGAATTTCATAAGGTTCTCCTAAAATGTACTTATGTGTATCTTGACCTCTCTATTATCATGGTATTCTTCGTTGCATAAGCTCCTGCTGAGATGAAGAAGCCTGCCCCGTCCTAGCTTTAAAAGTACTTTCTTGATCCTGTAATTTTGAAGATACTATAGGTGTAGTTTGAGTCTGCAATGTATTTTTAGGAATTGAAGGGTACTCTTAATCATTTGAATTAGCTACTGTTGTCGAGAGTTGTGCTTCATCAAATACCACACGTATTGATTCTTCTATCCTCTTTGTTCTTTTATTATAAACTCTAAATCCTTTGTTAATAGTACTGTAACCTAGAAAAATAGCTGCGTCTAATCTTGCATCAAAATTTCCAAGATTGTCTTTTCTATTGTTTAATACGAAACACTTACAACTAAACGCTCAAAAGTAAGCAACATTTAGTTTTCTTACTTTCCACAATTTATAGGGGGTCTTTTTGAGAATAGGTCTTATAAGGCACCTGTTACATATGTAACAAGCAGTGGATGCAGCTTCTACCCAGTAACTATGAGGTAGACCACTTTCCCATAACATTATCCTGGCCATATCAATGAGAGTCCTATTCTCTTAATAACTCCATTTTATTAAGGAGTCATGGGCATTAAAAATTATGAGTGATCCCATTTTTATTATAAAAATCTCTGAATTTTCGGTTATCAAATTCTCCTCCATAAGTGATCTAAACAGATGTAATGCAGTACCCATTTTAATCTGAATTTTTCCGCAAAACTTCTCAAAAACTTCAAAAATATCATCCTTATTTGATAGAAAATAACATGTAAATCTAGAATAATCATCTACTAAAACAAAACCATAGTGTTATAGTGTTTACAACCAAAGCTTTGAGTCCTAGTGGGACAAATAAATGCGTATGTACAAGTTCAAGTTGTTGGTTAGTAGAAACAATATTTTAAGAGTAAGGTTACTTTTGATTTTTTTTCCCTTTTAAACGAGCTTTGCAAACTTGATTACTCTCAAACTTCAAGTTTGGTAGTCCTCTTACTAACTCATTTTTGGATAATTTTAATATAATGCTCATGCTAGCATGTCCAAATCTTGTATGCCAGATAAATGAATCCTTTTCTAGTGAAACAAAGCATTTAATATTTTGTGAAGATATGTCTTCCAATTGAGCACAAAATATATTCTGGGACCAACAGATACAATGTTGTCATTAAAATTATCAATAATTTCACAATGGGATGTAGAGAGAGTGACTCTATAACTCTTATCACATAATTTACTTACATTTAACAAATTATATTTAAAATAATTTCATAATGGGATGCATAGAGAGTGACTCTATAACCCTTATCATATAATTGACTTACATTTAACAAGCTATGTTTTAAACATTTAACATAAAGAACATTGTCAATATAAGCAGAATTAGAGTCACCAATTTCACCAATTTTAGTGACTTTTTCCTTGTTATTGTCAATAAAGACAACATTACCTCCATCTTTCCTTTCAGTATAGTTGAAATGTGATATTTCACCTGTTAAGTGTCTCAAACAACCACTATCAGCTATCTATTGATTTTCTCTTGTCTTTGTTCTGATGCATATCTGTAGAATATATTATCTCATTTTAGGTTCCCAAATTTTTCTGGGTCATTTCAAGTTAGTAGTTTGACTTCGGTCTCTAAACATACATCTGAGATAATTTCTTCATTTTTTGAAAGTTACAGAAATGACTAATATGACCATTTCTATCACAGTAATTGCACAAAATAGATGAATGAGAATTACTGTAATTTTTGTTATTTATCAAGTTCTTACTGTTTTGAATATGGCTACTACTAGGTTTAACAAAGACATTCTTGTATGACCTAATAATATTATTTTTATTATATCGTATTCCAGTATTATCAAAAACAACTTTACTATTCCTAAGTAATGCATTAAGATTGTTCCTTCCATCAACAAAATTGGTAAGATCTTTTTCTAGAGAAGCAACTTTTTCTTCTTACTGTTTTACCTTAACATAATCATTTTCAAGCAATGCTTTCTCTAACCGACCTTTTGTTCCAATAATTCCTTTGCAAAGACTTTTTGCTTGTTTTCAAGGGACATAATTTTAGACAACAAATTCTTATTCTCATATTCTAGTGATTTAATCTTAGTCGTCAAGGATGCATCATTATTTTTGGACTTCTTTACCTTTTTGAAATATTGCACTGTTAATTTTTTATACTGATCACATAGTTCATGATATGCATTTCTTAATTCATCAATTTCAGTATCGAAGTCAAAATATATACCTTATTGTTTCCTGATTCAGCCACAAAGCAAGCATTGGTGACTTCTTCAGACTCTTCTTCTTTAAAGTTTTCAAAATCCTCATCTAACTAGGCTACAATCATAGCTTGCTTTCTGGGTTTTCTATTTTCTGTTTTATCTTTTTGAAGAAGATGACATTATGGTCTTATGTGTCTAGGCTTCTTGTAGTGATAGTATATGATTTGATTATTTTATGAATTGCTACTACTGCTGGTGCTGCCTTTATATGGGAATCTATTATTTTCAGTTTTCTTGTTTCCTTCTCTTTTCTTCATTAGCTTCTTTTTGTAGAAGAGTGCATATTTTCTAACCATGAAATTGAATTTATCATCTCCATCTATTTGCAACTCAGTGTTGTTTTCATCACCATTTGATGGATTTGATTCATCAAGTACTTTTAGTGTCATTCCTCTTCTGTATGAAGATGTTTCATCTCACCTAAGCTCGACTTCATGGATTGACAAGTTTCCTCTTAACAAGTCGAGTGAAATAGTGTCAAGATCTTTTGCAGTTTCTAGAGTTGTCACCTTAGGTCTCCATTCCTTTGGCAGTGACCTTATAATTTTTGTTGCAAGCGTAATATTAGGATATACCTTTCCCAAATTCTTTAAGGTTGTGATGATTGAAATGTTCGAATAATTAGTCTATAGTTTCTCCCTATTTCATGTAAATAGTTTCATATTGATGCACTGAAAGGGTTACTCTATGTTTCTTTACCTCATTCATTCTTTCAAAGGTAACTTGAAGTTTGATCCACATTTCGTTTGCTATAGAATAGTATGATATCTTTTCATACTCTTTTGGAAATAATGCGATAATGTCTTGCTTTGGCATTCAGTTGTGCATTTCTTCTACCAGCATCAATCCACACTTCTACGTTTTCAGTAGCAGGCGGTATGGTTCTAACTTTGAAAGCTTGTCAGATTTTGATATCTACGAATTGAAGATAAATAGTCATTCTCTCTTTCCAATAGGAATAATTGTTTTCATTGAAATAAGGAGGCTTTGAGACGGATTGCCCTTTAAGGCTTCTCAAATCATTTGCC
>JAOQML010007534.1:0-27135 GCA_027568935.1 Erythroxylum urbanii | reverse complement strand
AATTAAAGAAAATACTTTATATTTTCTTTGAAAAAGAGAGAAACTTTATATTATTGTTGTAATGTTTGTTCTTTATATCATTTTTATTATTAAATGATTCTTAGTACTTTTATATTTTTATTAATTGCATCGCATTAAAAATTAATTGATATTAAATCAATTTCTCCTTAAGGTATAGTTGGTTATAAAATAATTAGTCTCATTTCATATTTATTATAAAATTACAAAAATAGTGAAATCATCATATAATGTTATAAAAGTGAAATTTATGTTTTCAGAATGTTATATATCAATTTGATATAATTTTTGTAATAATTAACAAGAGACTATCATAAATAAATAAAATAAAATAAAGGGCCATATATTAAAAAATAATAATATGATTGTATTAGTCAAAATAATAATTAATACATACTTAATTTGATTAATTAAAATTAAATATATAAAGTGGCTGTGGAGGATTGGCTAGCCCAAAACTCTCAGCCATTAAAGTAAAGTGAATCCATTTTATTCTTGCAATAAAAATCGAAAGCCCAAATACTATTGGCAATCGTGAAGATCGAAGGCAAATATTTTAAGATAATGAAGTAATTATTAAAATTAAGGTCATTCACGACGACTTCATAAAACATGAAGACAACGATCTAGAAGACCAAGAAATCAATTTGATCTATTTATTGTAATGTGAGTCTAAAACATTATAAAATATAAGCTTAAGCAATGTAATATGAATGTTATTTGTATCAACCCAACATAAAGGCCGAGTTTAAAAAAACGAGAATCATTTAAATTATTTGATAAAACACAAAGCTTGCACCAAGGAGAGCTACATATGACTTCTGTAAAGGAGCAATCAATTGGAAGATATGCAAAGACAAAAAAGGACATAAGGGCCTATATAAAGAGCAAGCTCAAAATAAAGGAAGCTTTCTTCTTCAACTTTCCAGAGCCTTGACCTAGTGCTTAAAGTCCCCCGAAACCTTCTCAAAGCCCCTCAAAGTCAAAGCTTCCCATGAAGCTCTATTGTTTGTAACAACTATCCTATTTAAGCCAAAATTTTTGTATCAAAGCTTTCTTTTCTTTTATTTCTCCTTCAAAACTACTATAGCTTCTATAATGCTTCACATGTTTTGAACATTTATTTGAAAGTTTATCGTGAAGCTTAACGTGAGTATATTTTCCTTCACACTTAATTTCTCGTATTTATGCTTAGCTTTTGGAGGTCTCCCTCTATCGCCTATCAAGCTTTTATATTTGCTCTTTATATTTGCATGTTGCATCCAGTAGTAGTTGTTTTTGCCACCCATCAAGGTTTGATATTGTTTATTTACTTTAATATTTGCTCTTATATTTGTGCTGAGTATTATAACTTTTAGTGGTCGACTCAGTCGTCGATCATGTTCTAAGATCCAATACTTGTTCTTATTTGCTTTAATTTGTTTCAATATTTCCCCATATGTATTTTCTTACATTTGTGTTATTTATTTACTTTTTAATGCTTTATTCATGTTAAGTTGTATAATCGACTTGTGAAATCCATTTACCAAAACTTAGAAAAAGAAATAAATATTTTGAAACAATAACAACAAAGCATCATAGAATCCTTAGAATCTTTAGAGCAACCTTAAAGTGAGATATTTGCCTTGTTCTTATTAGAACAATTAGATTTATGCAACAGACTGATCGTAAGAGTAAAGAGACAATTGAACATTTACAAAGAGCGTTTGATCCTATTAAGTAGACCTTAAGGATCTACTTATAATTTATCCAATTTGATTGCATTATAGGTGAGATCCTTTTAAAACTTAAGGTTTATCCTTAATTATCGTTAGAACCCTTCAAAGCTTTACCTTTGTTCTCTCTTAATTGATCCTCTCGCTTCCCCCATTGGCAAACCATCTCCTATGCCAAATAATGTTATAGTGTCTATATTAAAGTCTTCACTCACCTTACGTGTTATCCTAATCAAATATTTTGGGAGGTAATTTAGTTAAGAATGAAGAAAAAATCCCTAGATAATGTTTTGACATTGTTGAGTTTAAGTTATTTTATTTGCCTTTGCACTTACTTACTCTTGTTTATCTTATAGTGGTCTGGCTCTATCATTCGTCAAACTTTTATATTTGTTTAAACCTTATTAGACAAAACTCATTGCCCCTAATATAGACATAGATAAAAAAATCTAACGTCATGCAATAGACTAGGTATAATGCTATATATTTATTATAATGTGACCCTAAGTAATGTAATTATTATTCATATCACCCTAACATAAGAACCCAATTAAAAAAAGTCAAGAATCGTTTTAATTATTTGTAAGACACAAAACTTGCACCAAAGAGAGCTACAAATGCTTTCTAAAAAGGAGAAACCAGTTGGAAGATCCACAAAAACAGAAAAAGGACATAAGGAGAATTCTTCATTGTTCTTTTTTCTAAATTGGCTTAAATCGTTGTTGGACACTTCACAAGGCTTGAAAATAGGAGTTTTGATTGGCTCTATTTTGGTTAACACTATGGGAATTTTTAGGCTTTTCTCTATTCCAGTCAATTGTCCTGCTTGCACATTTTCACTTTTATTTTTTATTTTCAAAGGGGATACTATCACTATGTTTTGTTTGTAAAGAATCCTAATTTCACAAAAATGAGGGTTTTCTTACTATAGTTGCTATCCCATTACATTTTCCCACGCCTTTACTTGAATATTGTTATTAATGGATGTAAATGGATACTATATATTATTTTCCAAGGCACAAATTTCAAACCAATCAAAAAATAAAAATGTGCACTCTAAGGTTATTCACAAACTCGTAATATTGTTTCTGAATTTGTTTAAAAAATCATAATTTTTCATTGTTTTCTAAAGAGTAAAAATCATCGTGCAAATATTTTTTATTCACCTCAAATTCTAACACAAACAACTCATTGTTCATATTTTCGATTCTCAAAGAGAAAGTGTTAAGTTGTCATTTTTGTGATAATTTTGGGAATAAATCTCTTTAATGTGTTGAAATTATTGTTCAAAATTAATGGACTTGTTTCTTAATTGTTCTCAGATGATTTTTAACATATGAAAGATGAAATTGGATCAAAAAGATGCAAGGAAAGTAAAGACAATTCGAATTCCCAACTGGCAGAAAAATAATTGACTAAGCATGGGCACATGCAAGGAAAAAGATTATCTGCAGAATGTAATTTGAAATTAGATTCGATCTACCTAAGATCTTTATGATTTTGAGAATCCAGTTGTGGCCTTACTGATAGGGATCTACGACCTGAATATGTGGGGAGTGTATCTGCTGAAGATTACGACAGAAGGGAAAAGGGAGAAGATTGAAAATCATAAAAGGGCATTCATCGTTCACGTTGGAGACCAGTCTTAGTTCTTTACGTTTTCTGTAATTGTTTCTAGTTTTTTTAGGATTTTTCAAATTCTTCTAGAGAAAGACCAAGGATGGAGACTTTGTATACTGTTATTCTTTTGTTGGTTCTTACTTTTGTTATGAGTAGCTAAATTTTTCTTTTTGGTTAAAGGGAACTGCATTATCATCTAGTATATGTGAGATTTTTAAATAAAGTTTATTGATGAATATTAACTATCATCCGAATTGCTTTTTATTATTGAATTGATTGATTTCTAGGATATGCAACTAGGAATTAATTTATTTAATTTATAGCCAGATTAGTAGGATTTGACGTTTAGTCTTGCTAATCCAAAGTGGCAATTAGGAATACCATCTTTACATTAGAGTTTGGAAATTCTAAGAAGACACTTAACTTGATTAAATTCATGTCGTATGTGTGTTGTCTAGTTCATTAGTTTCTTAGTTCTTAAAGCTATTAAATAATTAAACTTAAGATCGTATCTAGGTTGTTGACTAATAAGAATGTTTAGAATACATGTTTCTATTCATTTAATCTTAAGAGAAAACATTACCCAATGAATGTTTGTTAATGGATTGAGTTTTGTATTAAGGATCCATATTAGTTTGATAATGTAGGTGACCCAAAATCGAGGTTTGTTTACTGAATTTCTAGATCTGATTATTTTTATTAATTTTCAATTTTTGTCATTTTTAATTTCTTAAATTTACATTAATTTAAACAGCCCTCCTAATTTGTTTTGTTTTTCAACTTATATAACATTTACCGTTAGAATTCCTCATGGGAACGATCTCAACTCTTCACTAACTACATTTTTCATTACTAGAGTTGATATTAATTTGGTTACAAGCAACAGCATTACCAAGGTGTATTTATTTTGATTTTTCGATCCATGCACTAAAGGAAGAAAAGTTCATTGGCCAAGCACGTATTACTTTCATTTTATTAAAAACCATTAAGCACATAAATTTATGAAGAAGTAAGTGTTTGGTGCTACAAATTAAAGTATTTGGTGTATTTCTAGAGTCAAAATTGGTTTCACACGTTAGAATTTTCCAATAACTATCCACATTAAAGTTATCGTGATCATCTAAAATTTTATGTTCAATAAATCAAAAAGTGCACGAATGACATTATAATCAAGTTTATAAACATCAGAACCTATCTTAAACCAAAATGTATCCATTTTAGGATTGTGACGCTTAGTGGTGAAAAATTTGACAGTCATCATATGATAAATCGAAACATCAAAACGAATGAACCTACCCCAACCAATGTTCATGGCCAATTGCTCAACATTACGCCTCACTCCTATAGTTTCTAATAGTTCAAAGTCAAAATTTCTAGGGGTAATTAATTCTCTATCTCTAAAGTCTTGAAATTATATACCTTCGTCTTTCGAAAAAATTGAGAATGGGGCACGAAAAGTTACCGCCATACCCAGTTTACCTACGTCGGAGACCTAAAGGCATAGTTCATTTGTCGACTTCTGGGCTGCCATCTTCTTCAGAGCCATTGGAAGATAAAAATCTGCAAAAACAAAAAAGAGAGAGATTAGTTCATTTTTTACAGAGAAAAAGGAAAAATCTCACCAAATCCTTCGATTCTTGAGTGATTAATGTTTAATAAGTGCAAGGATTAGAAGATTAATGGAAGAAATGTAGAAAATACCAAGAGTTTAGCGCAAGATGAAGGATTGGAGAAGTTGAGAGAGTGGGTTTTGTGATTTTAGAGAGAGTGGTTGTGAAAATTTTGAAGAATGTAGAAGAAGAAGAAAAGAGGGAAATTTAAAATTTCCTCGAATAGGCCTTCTCACGATCGTAGGAATCCCCATCATTCCCACGGTCGTGGGTTAACTATCCAGAAACTTTTTGGAGAAATTTCCCATGGTCATGGGAATGACCCTCATTCCCACGATCATGGGTTATCTCTCCATAAACTTTTTGGAGATTCTTCCCAAGGTTGTGGGAAACTTACCAATTCCCACGATTATGGGTTACTCCAAATTTTCAACTTCTTAATCCTCTTCCAAGCTTAGCATGCATTATCAATAGTCCTACAACCTATAAACACCTACAAATCATCTAACCAACAAGAAATTCGAAGGGAAAACAAGTGAAAACTCAAACAAAATCCAAATCAACACTAAGCAAACTCAAATCAAATATAATCACAATCAAATAAATTAAGCAAACAAATAAACAAGAAACAATCAAAGGAAAGGTAAACATGCTAAGTTAAGGTCATTAGCTTAACCATACCACATGTATTCATGAGAAAAATGGAAGAAAGTAAAGACATGACTTCCCTTTCTTGTGAATATGTCCATCCATAATATGGCTTGCATCTATGCCTATGACCTTGAATGCTTTACCTTTATCATTTTCTAACTCCAAAGCTCCATGAAAAAAAACTTGAAGAATCTTAAAGGGTCCACTCCACTTTGACTTGAGCTTTTTTGGAAATAATCGAAGTCTTGAATTGAATAAAAGCACCAAGTCTCCACTTTTAAACTCCTTCTTTTTTATGTGAGCAATATGCCACTTTTTTGCTCTTTCTTTTTACAACTTGGCATTTTCGTAAGCTTCCAATATCAACTCGTCCAATTCATAAAATTATAACAGTCTCTTCTCACCTACTAGCTTCCATTCTATGTTCAACTTCCTAATTGCCCATAAGCTCGATGCTCCAACTCCAGTGGTAAATGACAAGCCTTACCATACACAAGTCGATATGGTGGTACCTATTGGTGTTTTAAAAGCTGTCTTATAAACTTATAGTGTATCGTCCAACTTCAAATCCTAATCCTTCCTTAATGTGCTCACTACCTTCTCCAAGATCTTTTTAAACTCTCTGCTCACCACCTCCATTTGGCCATTAGTTTGGGGGTAAGGGGTAGCCACTCTATGATAGACATTGTATCTTCTCCAAAGAGCCTCAAATGGTTTATTGCAGAAATGGCTCCCTCCATCACTTATAATTGCTCTAGGTACCCCAAATCTAGTAAAAATCTTCTTTATGAACTTTTGAACCACCTTGCCAACATTAGTTGGAGTAGCTATTGCCTCAACTCACTTGGAAACATAATCAACTCCAACTAATATTTAAGTGTTACCTGAGGAGGATAGAAATGATCTCATGAAGTCCAAGCCATATACATTGAATATCTCCACCTCCATTATGTTTGAAAGCAACATCTCATCCCTCTTTGATATGTTGGCCACTCTTTGAAATCTATCGCACTTTAGCACAAAATCTCGAACATCCTTGAACAAGGTCAACTAATAGAATCCACACTCTAAGATCTGAGCCACAGTCTTGTTAACTCCATAATGCCTCGCATAAAGTGAGCTTTGGCATTACGTTAAAATTTTGAACATTTCATCTTCAGGGACATACCTGCGAATCACACTGTCAAAGAATATCTTATAAAGTATAGGTTTATCCCAAATATATCGAGAGTATTGAAATAGAAAACGCTTCTATTATTGATATGAAAAATCGTTAAAGCGTCATCAGGAAAACTCTCTTCGATTTTCACTTCTTCTTTATGATGTCCCCCTTCAAATCGTGAAAGATGGTCCACTAAAATGTTTTTTGCTCCCTTCTTATCTTTAATTTCAATGTTGAACTCTTGGAGCAGAAACACCCATCGGATAAGCCTAGCCTTGGCATCCTTCTTAGCAAAGAGGTAACGTAATGCTCTATGGTCTATAAAAACAATACCTTGTGAGCTTAAAAGATAAGAACGAAATTTCTCATATTCAAATACCACTGCAAGCAATTCCTTCTTAGTAGTTGTGTAGTTTAGTTATGCTCCCGTTAAAGTCTTGTTTGTGTAATAGACAATATGTAACCTCTTCTCATTCCGTTGGCCAAGTACACAACCAACAACATGGTCACTTGCATCATATATAATCTCAAAGGAAAGAGACCAATTTGATGATGTCAAAATTGGTGTTGTTGTGAGTTCCTTCTTTAACCTGTTAAAAGAATCCAAACATTCTTCACCAAAAGCAAAAGGCACATCTTTAACTAATAAATGAGTTAATGGTCTAGCAATAAGAGAAAAAAATCCTTGAGGAACCATTGTAGAACCCTACATGACCCAGAAAAGCTTAGATACCCTTGATGTTGGTGGTGGTAGCTTTTCAATCACTTCTGTCCTAGCGTAATCCACTTTAATCCCCTTGTATGAGATTTTATAGCCTAATACAATTCCCTATTGGACCATGAAATGACATTTCTCCTAGTTTAAGACTAGTGAGACTCCTCACATCGTTGAAGCATTCTGTCTAAATTAAACAAACAATAATTAAAAGAATCTCTAAAGACTGAGAAGTTATCCATAAATACCTCCATCAAAATTTTCATTCATGTTTGCAAATATGGCCATCATGCACCTTTCGATTATGATAGGTGCATTGAATAAACCAAAAGACGTCCTCCTATAAGTGAAAGTCTCATAAGGACAGGTGAACGTAGTCTTCTATTGGTCTTCCGGATATATAAATACTTGATTGTACCCTAAATATCCATCAAGAAAACAATAAAAATAATGACTAGCCACCCTCTCAATCATTTAGTCCACAGACAATAAGGGGAAATGATCTTTCTTGGTGGCCATATTTAGTTTCTTATAGCCGATACACACTTACCAACCTGTGATGTTAGTAGTATAAATTTTTTCACCTTTTTCATTCTCTACCATTGTCACGCCACCATTCTTTAGCACACATTATACTGAAATAGGGGAAATGATCCCCGCATCCAACAACTTCACTACCTCCTTCTTCATAACTTCTTGCATGTTTGGATTTAACCTTCTATATCTTTCTCCTTCTTCTAGGTTAATTCTATGTATCACCACATTGGGGTTAATCCCCCTAATATCATAAATTTGCCACACTATGGCTCTCATCCTCTTCCTAATGGTCTCCACCACTTTCTCTTCTTGCTCACAATCTAATTGGTTGGAGATAATGATAGGTAGAGCATGGTCCTTTCTTAAAAAGGTGTATCTCAAATGGGCAGGTAAGGATTTAAGCTCTAAAGTGGGAGGCTCAATAATCGAAGGTGGTATGGGTGTATCTATCTTCTCCAATTTCTCTAGATCAACTTCCTCATATAATTCTTCTTCTTTCACACTCTTGTCCCTGTGTACTTCATTAATTTCATTAACTTCCTCTTCAACTTCCTTCACATACTTATCCACCATATCAATTTTCATACACATATTTCCATCCATTAGTTTCTTCAAAGATTTTCACATATTAAATTCATCCTGCTCAATACCAATTCTCAACACAAGTTTCCCTTCATGCACATCAACTAATGCCCTACTAGTATTTATAAAAGGTCTACCCAAAATCAATGGACAATTTCTATCAGCTTAAAAATCCAACACAACAAAGTCAACAAGAATAATAAATTTGTCCACTTTTACCAATACATGTTCTATAACTCCAAATGGCCTTTTGATGGATTGATTTGCAAGTTGCATTAGCATGGATGTTGACTTGACCTCTCCTAATCCCAATTTCCTAAAAATGGACAAAGTATATACTTGCACCTAAATCACATAAACATTTAGAGAATTCAAAATCACCAATAACATATGGAATAGTAAAACTCCCTGGATCTTGTAGTTTTGAAGTCATTTGGCTTGATATGATTGAACTGCAATTTTTCATCAAAGTTACTGTATGAGTTTCATCTCAAGTGCGTTTGTGTATAAGTATATTCTTAAAAATCTTCGCATACTTGGGCATGCACTCCAAAGCTTCCACTAATGACAAGTTAACCTATAGCTTCTTCAGTTTCTCCAAAAACTTGGAAAACTGAGTGTCCACCTGATGTTGTTTCACCCGTTAGGATATGAAAGTTTAGGCTTGTAGGGTGGTGGTGGTACATAGGACCTTTCTTCTTCTTTCTCTACTTCTATCTCCTTTCCTTTTTTTTTGGATATCCTTTTGTACACTTAGTTTCTCCATCTACTTGCCACTTCGAAGTGTAATAGCCTTGAGTTGTTCCTTTGGGTTAACCTCAATATTGCTCAGTAGACTACCTACACTTCTAGAAGACAAAGCATTAGCCAGTTGACTTACCTAAACCTCCAAGTTGTGGGGCTGGTGGATGAGGCATGGTTCTTCACAATCTAGTCAAACTTTGCTTTCATCCTCTTCTGTCTTTCCTCCTAGCTGCAAAACATCCTCTTTTGGTTCCCTTCTTAAGTTACTAGTCTAGACCCCAAAATATCCATCAACTTGTCCATTTTGCTCTCCATCAACCCAATTCGATCTTGCTAAAATCCAGGAGGTCCTTTCAGGTGGCTTTTTCACCCCAAATTATAAATGCTCGAGTAAGGATTATTACCTCTTTTTGGCTGGCCTAAGTAATATACCTGTTCTGTACCATTGGCTCCAAACAAGAAACATTTAGCTAGGCCATGGTTGCTTTACCCATATAGCTCACATAGTACTTACATCACTTTTGCCATAGATGAAGATACTCTTTGTATGTTGCTTAATTGTTTAGTAAAAGTTGTAATCTATACTTGTAAAGCAATAACAAAGTTAATCGGAATCATACTTTTTTGCTCCTTTTGTCCCTATCTACTCCTCTCGCTTGACCACATATAACTGTTGCTCGCTAATTCTTACAGAAGGTCATGAGCCGCATTAATAGTCTTACTCACCAAAGAACCTCCAGCAACTGCATCTATGATTCCTCTCGTGCTCTGACTGACACTATTGTAGAACAACTACAATAGGAACTCCCTCGGAAGGTTGTGGTAGGCATAACTACAACAGGAACTCCCCATCACTCTGTTGAAAGTTTGTGATCTCTTTTATGATTCTTGTCATCTTGGCCAATGGAAAATATTTTATGAGGAAATGCTTAGGCTAGTTGCTCCCAGGTACTGATCTGCCCCAAACTAAGCAAGTTATACGACGCCTTTGCCTGATCTTTCAAAATGAAAGAAAATAGTCGCAACTTCATGGCATCATCGAACATTCAGTTGAACTAGAAGGTGTCACAAATCTCTAAAAATTTTGCAATATGGGTATTAGGATCTTTGTTGGATAGCCTATAAAATTGCACACTATTCTGCAATATGTTGAGGAGGGTTAGCTTTATCTCGAAATTGTTAGCTTGAATCACTGGCCTCACAACTCCTTAAGGACTAAATCCTAGCCTTATAAAATCCATCAGTATCCTCTCATTTCCTCCTTATTCTCCTTTTTCAGCCATATTTCTTTCTATAATATCTTGACGCTTCACTCTTCTTAACTCTTGTTCGTGTCTTGTGATATCAAATAACTCTTTATCGCTAAATTCTGTCGATCTTCTCGTGCTTGTTGTGTTCATGTGCCTGCAAATACACAAGGAAAAGTATGAAAAACTCTTAAATGAAAGCAATCTAAACTAAACGAGATGCTAAACAAACAATTCCCCAACAATGGGGCCAAAAACTTGTTAATTATGAAACAATCTCTTAATTTTACGTTCAAAATTGCAAGTATACGGGTCATGATTTGTAGTAATAAGCAGATATCGATCCCACAGGAACTCTATTTAGACACCACTAAATTCAAATTAATCTTTGTTTAAGAACCAAATTTTAGTGGAAATAAACTGGAAAAATTAAATTAAATTAAACA
The DNA here is from genome assembly GCA_027568935.1 of Erythroxylum urbanii. Lineage (NCBI taxonomy): Eukaryota > Viridiplantae > Streptophyta > Magnoliopsida > Malpighiales > Erythroxylaceae > Erythroxylum > Erythroxylum urbanii. The sequence continues at coordinate 16,088 of JAOQML010007534.1, read as the reverse complement.
ACTTAACAAAACACAAATGACAACTCAAAAATGCAAAAACTTAGAATTCAAGATTTTCACAACTAGAGATAACTTTTTCACTATCTTGTCCCTCTCCTATTTTGTTAATTGAATTATACTTCACCTAAGATATCCTAATGTATTAATTACCCTCTCTCAACGTGTAACGAATTGTCCCTAACTAAATTAAATGGAATGATTAAGCAATCTCTCAATCTACAAAATCAATCTACCAATTCAATTAGTTATGAAATTATCCTATAGGTGATCAATTAAATTAGCTAAGATCTCTCTTTCAACTAATCAGTTAACTTAATAAATTTAAGTCTATGGAATGCCAACTCTCATTGTACAATTCTACAAAAGTAACCTAACTCAATCTCTTATTATATTGCAAGATATATATATATTCAACATTCATCAAAAACATCTATCATTCAAATCAACAAAATAGGAGTTTAACAAGAAGTTCAAAAGCAATCTCTACAATCAAACTAGCCACTCATGATGTCCATAACATCCCGAACAATCAAATAATCCATCATATAAATACTATAAGAGAAAAACGAAAGAAATCTGATTTAATCAAACTCCTCCTCTTCTTATCTCGAATCTGGAAAATCTCGCGTTATTATGCTCTTTTCCCAATGATGAATGAGAAATCTTGAATATCTACCTCTCCTGAAGCTCTAAACCTGTGTGTTTATTCAAGGAGTAATGTCCCATACGATGCCCTTTCGTCTATAGGGGTTATTATCCTTAAATAGTCATGGAAATCTAAAAGAATAAGTGCACCTCGCGTATATCCTTAAGTTAAACATCCCACAAACGTGGGAATTAGTATGAAACTTATGATCGTGGGTTCTTGTGTTATAATCCTTAAACTCACTATCGTGGGTTCTTGTGTTATAATTCTTCCTCTTCTCTTCTCCTCTCTTGGTCTCTAACTCAATTACAAATATGACTAGCCTCCATTCCTACATCAAAATGATCAATTCTTATCCTAAATTAATATCAAATATAAAAGAATACAACGAAGATTAAACTAAACAAAACATACAAAATACATCCTAAAACATAACATTAATAACATATTATGCAAGAAACACATGCTAAACACTTTAAAAAATCACACATTAATGCACAACTATCTCCCATCACAAAATAAACACAATATTAATATTTAGTCTTTGGATAGAAATATTAACTTACAAGTGGTACTCTTGGTGCAGTAATCAAATATTGACAATAACAAAAATGTCAAGCAATTAACCTTTCTTTGGACCGATTAATTGTCTTATTTCTATTTTAGCCCATCATAAAATAGAAATCAAACTATTGAGTCTCTACACATTAAAGTTCATACTTTATTAGAAGACATATAGCCCAAAGCCTTTAACCTTAATAGTCGCTTTAACCAGGCTTAACCTTACAATAACTCATAATACACAATTATTTCATATATATATGTACCCACACGTTGGATTAAATCCAACATTGATCTCCATCATCTTCCCTTTCCCTATTGGAAAAAGGGTTAAGGCACAAAGTCACTCAAAGATCACCTTGACACGTGCCTCTAAATGATCCTCTAGGCATTAAATAATCTTATGTTCCATCCCCTTTAGTGTTCGTTTATAAACTGCAAGTGCACCGTTGTCGAAGTGAGTAATAAATCGGTGAGAACTGAGTCGTTTCCATAGGGATTACGAGAAATTTCAAATCTATGCTAACTAACAATGTTTGGAATCGGGGTGAGTGAAATTTTGGAAATTTAAAAGCAATATAACGAATTAACAAAATCTCAAATAAATTTCTAAACAACTACCGAATTCAATGCAACCAAAATAACTATGAATATGACAAATCTATATGATCACTAATTAAGAAAAGAATGCAATAATTGACTAATTAAAAGTATTAACGTCAATGGGGAATGACTTTCTCTGAGGGAATGATATTTTTCCAACCTTAATATTGAAATAGCTATCCTCCACAAATGAAAAATCCTAACCTTTTAAGTGAATTTTAAGAGTAATTAATCCCCTTGTCCCAAAGGTGAATTAATCTATCCACTCTAGATATCACTTAGTAATCTCTTACTCAAGTTCTTCCTAGAGTTTTTTAAGTCCAAATTCAAACTTCTATTTTCACCTCCTAAGTTTCTTGGGTCTCCTAACTCACAAGAAAGTCTTAGCTAAAATCTCCTTTTTTCAAAGGTGAATTTATACCAAGCAAACTTCTAATAATCTAAAGTAAGAACAATTAAATCAAAGGAAAATCAACAACTATATGAATTTTTAGTTATGAATTCTAGCAATATTTAATGTTAAAGCATCACAAAAACATCAAATCCCTAAGAGAAATTAAGGTTCTAGTCACAAATCATCTTGCTAAGCAATCCAAAAGCATAAACCCTAGACAAATTCATGGAAGAAATAATTGAACACACGTTATTCTTAGCTACTGGAGGCTGGGTGAGAATCAAAGCTGCGTTGAAGTGGAATCTGCGTTGAAGACTGTGTGGATGGAGGCATGGAGGCTAATGCGTGGAGGTTGTTGCTGTTGAGGCTGGCGTGAGTGGAGGCTTTGGTAAGTGGCCTGAAGGCTTCTCTGAAAGTGGAGGCTGCATTGGTAGTGAATGGATGCTAGTGGCTGATGCGTTGTTTTTGTGTGTAGTATATAGAGTGGAGAGTGTATAAGTCGTTGGTGGAGACTACTTCCATAAATAAAATGAAGGTTGCGACCTATGTGAGTGAAGGCATCAATATGGAAGGGCTGCGTTCTTTCTTTGTCTCTTTCTTTTGTTCTCCAGGTTACGTGAGTGGAAGGCTGGCAGCGTGCATGAACGGATGCAGCTTTGTTGTATGGACGTTGCGTGAATGTAGGTGTATCTCTTGCTTATGAAGGCTGGCTATATGTGCGTGAGTGGCGTGAGTTGATGGAGGCTACGTTAGCGTTAGTGGAGGTTGGCTACGTAGGTTTTTACGTGAAAACAAAAATGGAGAGCCCCCTTTGCTTTACGTGAATGTCTTAAATCCCTCCTAAACCCTCTGCTCCATTTTTGCTTTTTGTACTCTGCGTTTTGCTGCTCTTTTAAAACACACTGAATTATATACTTTTTTAAAACAAAATGCTAGCCATCCTCCTTTGTACGACTCTTTTCAGTGGCAGCTCTCTCTTCTTTTGCTTTATTTTTTCAAAAAATTCCTAACACTCAAAGATAATACAAAAACAGCAATTTAGCATATATCTACTCCAAAACACTTCACAATTGACCCAAATTAACGTATTAAATAATAGTCTATCAGTATCTCTATTAGTGTCTCCCCTTGGTCCTCTAACCTAGGATTGTTTGTAGTGTGATTTGTGTTTCTACTATCATCACTAGTTATAAAGGGGGTGATTCAACCCGCTCTAATACCAATTGACACAGTAAAAAATGAAAAAACTAATATGCTTAATTTGAAGAAACACGAGGATCTACTAGTAGATAAAGCTTAAAGCTAACAAAATATGAGTGTATTAATAATTGAATCTCGATCTCATACAACATTTAGGAGGCCTGTTTATAAGTTTGACAAAGTAATCCTAATCCTAAAGAAAATGACACTTCAAAAACAAGTAGAAAACACATAAAAATGGGAGACCAAAATAATTAAGAATCTTATGGAAATAAGAAATTTTTTGAAGTTAGGAAAATTATATAATTGGGAAACTTATGAAAGTAAAAGTTCCCTGTCAGAATTAATCACTTTGATTATGTTATAGTGACTATAAAGTACAACAAAATACATAGTAAAAGTTGACTTTGTTAGATGTGTTATTGACAAGAAAATCGATAATTGAAGAGCAACTCTTGATATGTCAGGTTCATTACTTGCATTTGGAGAGGCTTTTAATATTGAACTTATTATTAATAGGTAATTGTGTATTTCCGTTGAGTTTAAAACAAGTGTTATTATAGTTTTTCTCCACAAAATTGATTTTCTGAAAAATATATTTATATTATTTACAGCGTTTTTATTAAATTTAAAATAATTTTTAGAGATTAATTTTAGCGGAAATAGAAGTTAAAGAAATTAATTATTCTAAACATGTTAAAAGGATTTTTTACCTAGAAATTTCATCCTACTTTCTTTATTTAGTTACCGTCAACTATAACAATTAAGTTATAAATTTGCGAACAGATATGAACATCGATCCATCTAATATATGCAGTGCACTTCATTAAACTTTACGATATCGAGATACATATAAAATACCAAATAACTTCCAAGATTCTGTACATAGTAGTAGAGTCTTTGTTAGAAAGATAATGCTTCTATTTATTTAGCATGAAAATGTTTAGATTTTATTCAATGGAACTCGCAATGAAGAGGATGACAGTGGCAAATGTAACTCATCGGTTAGTAGAAAGCAAGCTAAACCGTACGTACAAAATATTAAGAAAGTAACAAGACTCTCCAATGTCTTATCATGAGTGCAGCTGGAGACCTAGTTGTGTCTATTTCATGTCTCATGAGACAGATGGATGAGGGATTGATTATTTATAGCAAAACCTTAGGTTTGGCGTAACCCTAACGCCTAACCATGACTAACTTGAAAAAGATAGATTACTTAAATGATACTGACAGAAAAAAATATAACTATTTTTTCTATCACTATAGTTGCAGAAAAAAAATTAATTTCAAGATTTTCTTACTTGTTCTAAGGACATTAAAATGGAGATAAAATCGCTATGAATGGTATTGTACTATATATACAACATATAATATTTCTACACCATCATCCCAAGATAGCATCTCCCCTTAATAACTATATCTTGAGATCGATTAAATTGGTAGCATGTAGCTTCAGGGTTCACTGATGATAGAGAAGTCTTAACATCCTTTTCTTGTCAGTTTTTAATTTATCTTTTTTCTTGCTGGAAAAACTCTTTATACATTTTGCATACATCAAACGCAATGTATACTGAGTTTGGTTTCGTTTCACTAGCTTGTTCTCCCAAATCTGTTCATCGTATGCTGTTGTGGCTCATACTTCTACAATACTTTTTTTCTTAAAAAAATAATGTACGGTTGTTCTCTTAATCATTCGGCTGAGGATTCCTTTTCACATATCGGGTCAAATAGTTTTGGAAAAAATCAGTTAACCTCTTCAGTTCATAGAGTCGAATTGTTTTGGAAAAAAGCCAATTAACCTCTTCAGTTCAATTATGCGCATAATAAATTTTTTATTTTCAAACTAATCAATTACAAGTTGTAAGGAATACGTCATTTGCACAACTAAAGAGTAATTGTTTAAAATTGTCTAATCAATGCATAAGCTGCATAAAAAATAAAAAGTTTATTGAAAAACCGTAAGAGGTAATAGTTTCACAAACTTTCTAATCTTACCGTGATCGTCTCTAGCATAAACAAAAACAAAAACAATCAAAAGCGAAATAACAGATCAACACCAAAAATTTGATAACAAAGTTCGACACTCCTTGCTTACATCTGCGGAGCCTTCACCTAGATTAATACGTTCACTGAAGTACAATAGATTTACCCAAGGCTTTATCGAGTCGACACCACTCAACCCTTAATACTATCTCTCAACGTCACTTCTCGTAAAATATTTTCACACTCAATAATATGACCGACTCGTGTTAATCTCAACAGAGGATTTTCTAAACAACTATAATTAAAAGATAATTAATAAAAATAACTCAAGTGATCAATCAACTAAGAACAGAACAATAATACACTTGAGACAAAAGAGAAGAATAACTTCCCGAAAAGTTCAGCTCCACTGAAATAAATATGGAAGTCGTTGCAAAAACAATGGGCTAATTTATGTAGAACTCATAATCAAGTCACGAAAACTTCTACAGAAATCACAGCTGCAAGAATACCTAATCAACGAAAACACATCAAAGAAAACGTAGCACCAAACCATTCAGCCCAGGCGATGTGATCCATAGAAATTTCAGCACAAAGATAACCAGCTGAAAAGTGTAGCACACATACGCAACTTGGATTGCTTAAAAACCCCAATAGAGAACCACACACCATAGGTTACATCATCCATATAAGAATCAAAAGAACCCCGTATGTCTTTCACGCACAAGTCAAGAAGGACAAGTCTTAATTCAACAAACAATTAAACCACCACCGTGTGTATCCAACCAAAAAGAACAAGTGCACCTTCAGCTATGTTTTTCAAAAATACACTTAGCGCACACTACACCTTTGACACAATACCCACATATTCACTTCAACCCCCTCATCAAGACATACACAACATGCACACACCTGCAACAAAAACCAAGAACAAAGCAATCACCAAGTCACTCATGTAAGGAGTCAAGAAGTAGGATCATGCACTACATCTTGCAAAGATACACATCAATTAGAGATAGAACTCTATCACAACTAGAAGATTATCCTCAATATCTTTTTTAATATAAGTTAAACAAAGATACTTGATTAGCTATCATCATCCAATTAATATCTTATAGGTCCAATTAATAATAAATATGTCAAAACAAAATAAGAAGATATATACCATATATCTAACAATCTCCACCTTTTTGGCATGATTTTTCACAATAAGAAATTCCTCCTGAATAATATAATTGGACATATAATTATCAAATTCATAATTCATATGACAAATACTCACCCTCAATACATCATCAAGTTGCAAAGAACATCCATCAATAATCCAATCATCTAAAGTTCTCCCCTTTGGGACAAAAAGATGCCAAAAAGGAAGGCAAATAGTCACACATATACCTTGAAATCTTCCCCTGAATTGAACTGTTACAAAAAACAATTTGATGTCTCCCCCTTGGGACAAAATAGTGTCAAAACGCAAAATCATAAGAATCAACAATAGGTGTAGCGGAAGAATCATAAGAACGCTAAGATGATAATTTACCAAACACCAAAAGATATGCCCGAAAGAGAGAGAGAGACCTATATTAATGAGAGAGCTGAAGAGTCTTCGGTGAAGTCAAATAGAAGTCATAATGCAAATTACTAAAAAAATGGGACCACAATGGCAACATAAAAATTAAAGAAGAACTAAAGAAAACAAATCCTTTTTAACTTTTCTTTCCCTTTTTTTTTAATAAATAACATCAAACTATACTTTAAAAATATAAAGCACACAATCCCTGTACCCTTCGAAGAAATTCAAACCTAGGATTGTTCCTCGTCACATTATCTCAGTCATCAACTGTCTGATTGATTTCTTCATCTAAAGTAACTGACTTATCCTTAGTCTGAACAGTGTCTTCAAAAGCAGTAACTAACTGTAAATCTAGACACTTTCTTGTTTTTCCTCCACTACGTCTTTGTACTTGTACTTCATCCTTTGTAACCCAAGAGTGCTTCGGTAATATAGGTTGCTGCTGGAAATTTATCCAAGTTGTTAATACCTATCTTTCTTCCTAGATTTCCAGATTTATCACTTGTTAATTTCCTGGTTTAGTGTCAGACAGAGATATGTCTATCTATCTTAACAATGGGTGAATCAGTGAATGAGGGAAAAAATGGGCTTAACTTTTCAATTTTTCTAGTAGGCCAATCATTCCCTGATGATAGGATCTTTCATATTGTTTCTATTCTTCTATTCTCTTCTATTTGGTCTCTATTTTATTCTAGTTCTTTATTTGATTTCTTCTATATTTCTATTTCTTTTTTTATATTTCAGCCTAAAAAATTAACGATACTACTTTATCTTTTGAGTTGTTATGTCAGATCGGTTGCTCAAGACCTTTGATCTCTAGCCGGACCCGATGAAAAAAATGGGATCACTTATTACAGACTTGTTGAGAATAACTCTGATCTAGTTCATAGCCTATTAGAAGTAGAAGGCGTTCTGGTGGGATCCTCACAGACAGAGAAAGATTGCAGTCGGTTTGATAATAATCAAGTGACATTGCTTCTTCGACCCGAACCAAGGAGTCCCTTAGATATGATGCAAAATGGATCTGGTTCTATCCTTGATCAGAGATTTTTGTATGAAAAATGCAAATCGGAGTTTAAAGAAGGGGAAGGAGAAGGAGTATCTTGTAGCATCTCGGCCTTATGTGCCCGATAACTCCACAAAAATGACATGTGGATACAAACCTTCAATTCTTCCTTGAAGTTTCTTTTTGGACAGATCTGGATATGTCATCTTTCTCATCATTCATCTTGGAACATCCACCCTTATAGCCAATGCCTTGAAGATCACCTTTAACCTTATTGATTTCCATTAACTTGTCTAGTTTTTCTATGCCTCCATTCAACATTCTCAATCCCTTTTTGATACTTACTAATCTCATTCTAGCTTTATCAAGCTCATCTAATGCCAACTTGAATTTCTTTTCTAACCCTTGGATGATGTTCTTCATAGAGAGATTTTCTTCCTTCAATCTTTCATTCTTTCTATAAATTTTCACCCATTTTTCATACATAGCTTTGTCAGCCTAGTAAATATTCTCCTATCTATCATCTAAGCCACTTTCATCACTGTCATAATCTGATATTAGGTCTTGAGTTAAGTTGTTTGCATTTTTCTGAAAATTTTTCGATTTTTCCCTTTTTCGTCTTTAGTTACTTCCTTCTCAGTTGCTATTAAGCAAGTAACTAGACTTTTGCTATATAAAGCAACTAACACAACACCATTAGTGATTTCTTCTTAACCACCATATTCACTCTCGAATTCATTCTCAGTCGAAGTGCTAGTAAAGGATTTTCTTTTTATTTTCTTCAAAGTATTAGTAGATTCAGCTTAAACGTGTCCGAAGCCTTGACACTCATAACATTAGATTCTCTTCACCTTCCTTTCACCCTTTTGAGTTTCGACTTATTGCTTTAAGTTGTTATCAATGAACTCCCACCATGTTGTCTAAATTTGGGCCTGCCCTTTTTCATTCTCTTTAACTACTTGCTGAAATTTGTTGTCAACAATTCCATATCCTTATTCTCATCAGAATCATCTTCTACATCTTTTATGCCTTTTTTAGTTTCAGCTTGTAGTGCCAATCCTTTGCTCTTTTATTGTTTTCCCCTCAACAAATTCATTTCAAAATTGGTAAGAATTCCAATTACCTTTTCCATCGACAACTCATTGATTTTGTGAGCCTCCTCATTGCTGTAATTTTCGGAATAAATCTTGGAGGTAGTGATCTCAACGTCTTTTTGACTAGTTTCAGATTGGAATATTTCTTCCTGAGTTGATGTGTCTAATTCGCTATATCGCGCAATCTTTCATGAAAGTTCCTATTAAGATCTTTGAGTCTTTCTGTTGTCTTTTCTCAAAGACTTATGTTGCTTGACTTTTGATGTTGCAGAAATGCAAATGGCATAAGAGTAAGAAGACAATATTTTTTCTTGGTTCAATAGCCTTGAGCTATCTACATCCAAGGATCAATCTCACACTTTGGTGGTTCCACTAGCTTCAAGAAAGAAAAGGTTATCAGAGGTGAGTGTTTCTCAACACCTGCAGAGTTTTCATAAAACTCTCTAGTACTCTAGCATCTCTAATTCTTTTCTTCTCACTTGAAAACAGATACGTGACTTTGAGTATGAGCTGAATGTAAAATATGTGTGTTGTGACTGAGTACATGTATTTATATAGAATCAGACGAGGGCCCCTATTTGTTATGAGCTATTTTATTTTGTGAATTCATGCAGACCATCCTTTTGTTCTTTTAATGAAGTGTTGCATTTTATGCTTGAGCTTCTACCTATGTGCTCTCTCCATATATTGTCCACGTGATTCACTAGTATGCATGTTTTTCTCTTCTTTTGCTTTACGTTTTGCTCTTATGTTGTGTGTATTATCACTTTACGCAGATCTCTTTTCTTCCTTCTTCTTCTACACTCTCCACAAGCTTCACACACCATCTACACGCCTAACGTAAAATCCTCCAATCTTGTTTCAGGTTGATGATTACGTAGAGGGTTTATGGAGAATGTATGGTTCTCTTTACATATATTCCCTCCTTCTCCATGAATCCTCACGTATTTCATCAATTTTAGCGATTTCATAACCAACCAAAAACCCTAGTTTTTTCATCGAAAGTGTGAAATCAATCAGCAGTAGCTGTTGTCTTCAAGGGGCTTCACCGATCTGTAGGTAATCTCTACAGAACATAAACTTTCTTGTTGTGACAATTTTTGTACCAAAATCTGATGGCTTTGTGTTGGTATCGATTTTTTGCAGTGTGAGTAACCCTTGTGAGACTCTGTCTCACATAAAGTGGAGTCTGACATCTATATGCTTGGACATCTCATGCAAGACGGGATCTTTGCTAAGGTAGAGTGCACTCTGACTATCTGTATACATTACTGACTTTTTGATATTGATGTTGATTTCTTTTAATATGCCTGATAACCATGTTAACTCCTTTATACCTTTAGTAATTGCTTAATATTTTATCTCTGTGGTTGATAGACTTATTACTGATTGTTGTTTTGCTTTCCAACTGATTGATTTTGTTGATAATGTGAAAAAATATGCAAAAATTGACTTTCTTGTGTCTTTGTCTGCTGCATAATCTGCATTCACAAAACCACATAATGATAAATAATTGCATTTAATTAGTTCATCATTTGAAAAGCATAAATCGTATTTGATAGTTCCAGCTAAGTATTTGAGAACTCCTTTCAGCCCTTGCCAGTGTTCTAGACCTAGGTTTGCCATGAATTTATTTAGTATACTGATAGAATAAGCTAGGTCAGGCCTTGTACATAGCATAATGTACATAATACTTCCAATACCAACATCATAGGGGTAGTGAGTCATTGTTTTCTATTCATCCTCAGTCTTAGGACTCTTGCTGGGCTCTATCTGTAGGTGAGATCCTAAAGGAATAGAACTAGGTTTAGCTTGTTTCATATTGAATTGGGTTAAACCTTTCTGATATATTTTCTTTGAGTAAGCCATAGTTTTCCTTCCCTCCTCTTTCTGATTATCTGCATTCCTAGAAGCTTCTGTGCTTCTCCCAAGTCTTTCATCTCGAAGTGATTGCATAATTCAGACTTTGTCTCTTGAATTTTGTTCAAGTCTTTTCCTATCATTATTAGGTCATCCACATAGACCAACATAAAGACTGCTTTAGTCATTCCTAGATCCTTAAAGTATAGGCAGTAATCATATGAGCTTCTAATGAAGTTCATACTAGCAGCAACCTCATGGAACTTCATGTTCCATTGATTAGGTGCTTTTTTAAGCCCAAGTAGGGATTTCTGAAGTAGACAGACATGGTCTAGCTTATTCTTGTCCTCAAATCCGACTGGTTGCTTCATGTCTATTATTTCCTCCAACTTTCTATATAGGAAAACTATTTTGACATCCATTTGATTGATTTCCCAATCATATATAGTGGCTAGGACTAGATTAAGTCTAATGGTTTTGAACTTGACTACTGGTGAGAATATCTCCTTGTAGTCAATTCCCTCCTTTTGTCTATACCCTTTAGCTACCAGCCTAACCTTGTATATCCTAGGTTTTGCTTTTATCACTCTTTCTTTCAGCTTGAACAACCATTTGTTCTCAATTATCTTGATTTTAGGAGGTCTAGGAACTAAAGTCCAAGTCATATTCTTCATTAGAGAGGAATATTCTTTCTCATAAGCTATCTACCACTATTTGGCAGCAGTACTCCTCATGGCTTCTTCATAGGTTTCAAGAGCCTTATATTCTATAAATTTTGCCATAAGACTTGCAAATTCAACCAAGTTTGAGTCAGTATACCTCCTATTAGGAATTTTCTGTCTTAGTTACCTATCTCTTGTGAGTTAATTGTGTTGTAGACTTCCTTGAGGATCATCAGTAGTTATGTGTGGAGCTACTTCTTCATCCTCAACTTCAGTTTCTTTTGTCCTTTGTTCACGATGTATAGTTCCTTGCAAAGGTTCCACATTAAGAGGTTGAGCTCTGCCATCTTCTTTAGTTTCTAGTGGCACATAGAAAAAAACTGAGTTGTTTAGTGATCCTAATTGCTCCTGAACTTCCTTTTGGAGGTCTAAATTTGAGAAGTTCCTATTCAGCAGAGGAAATTCATCTTCCTTGAAGATTACATCTCTTCTTATAACAGTTTTGAAGTGGTAAGATTTTATAACCTTTGACTCCCTCTGGATAACCTAGGAATACTCCCTTAATTGCTCTAGGTTCCACCTTTCCTTCCTTCTGATGTGCATAAGAAGCACATCAGAAAGTCCTTAAGTGAGTTAGGTTTGGTTTCTTACCATTCCACACTTCTTGTGGAGTTTTATAATCATTAGTAGAACTAGGAAGCCTATTAACTAGATAGGCTGCTGTTTTAATAGCCTCTCCCTATAGTGTGTGTGAGCAACCCGAAGAAAGTAACATACACCTAGTCTTTTCTAGGAGTGTCCTATTAAATCTCTCAGCTAAACCATTCTATTGGGGTGTAGCTCTTACTATTTTATACCTTAGGATACCTTTCCTGCTATAATAGTCTTCAAACTCTTTATTGCAGTACTCCAGTCCATTGTTAGTCCTTAGGCATCTTAGCTTCTTTCCAGTCTGATTTTCCATAAGTGTATGCCATTTTATGAAGATTTCTAATGCTTCATCTTTTCTCTTTATTAGATATACCCAGCATTTTCTAGATTTATCATCTATGATAGACATAAAGTATAGGTTCTCTCTTACAGTAGATACTTGAGCTGGCCCCATAGATCACTGTGAACATATTCCATGATCTCTGTGGCCCTCTTTGCTCCCTTTTGGAAACTGGATCTGTGATGTTTTCCTAGCACACATGATTCACAAAATTCCAGCTTCTTTAGATTTTGTTTAGGAATTAGTCCTTGTTTTGAGAGGTGGAACATACTTTTGTTCCTTGCATGGCCCAACCTTGAATGCCACTGCTTAGTTGAGTCAAGATTTCCCTTCTCAATAACTTGGTTAACTTCGATAGAGCCTATAACATAGTATAGCCAACTTCTTTCAACTCCTTTGATAATGACTCTACCATCCTTTAGGACTTCTCTGAGTCTATCCTTAGATTTGATCTGAAAACCTTATTTGTCAAACGTGCTTTCAGAAATCAGATTCCTCTGTACTCTAGGCACAAATTTGACATTAGATAGGATTCTCTTCTTCCCATCAAATATGTTGATGGAGACATTCCCAATCCCTTCTATCCTTTGCTACCTATAATCTGCCATCTTTACTTTGACAGTGATAGGTTCAAATGTTACAAACTAGTCTCTGTGAGGAGTTACATACATAGTGCATCCAGAGTCGAAGATCCGTTCTTTACTAAGATCTTCACTCTCTTCAGTGACTACCAGTATCTCATCACCACTGGAGTCCTTTGGTTTCTCTATATTCCCAGCATCTCCACTTTTTGCAGCTTTGTCTCTTTTCTTCTTTCTGCAATCTCTAACAAAATGCCCCTCTTTATCATAGTAGTAAAATTTCTTTCTTTTGGTCTTTTTCTTCTTTTCATCACCTTCTTTGGTGTGCTTATCCTTGTTCTTTCCTTTTCGCCAACTCTTTTTCCTGCTATTCTTTTTCTGTGACTTCTTTTCTTGTTGATTGTTTTCGACAAGCATCACTTCTGCTTCTTTCTTGAATGGATTAATATCCATTATTTCTTCTATTAGTGAGTCTAATTCCCTCTTAATAGTGAGGGATTCTCCACTAGCATACTTAATCAACTTCTTGAATGCATTGAATTCAGGTGGTAGTGCCTTTAGAATCACTACAGTTTGATGCTCCTCAGAAATCTTTTCATATGTAGCTTCTAAGTCTTACACTAACTTAAAGAAATAGTCTAGGTTATCATCAAGAGAGACAAATGTGTTCATCTTGTAGTTAGTAAGATTATGCACAAGAGTCATTTTGTTAGGAAGACATCATTTAGCATATAATTCATCAAGTTTCAGCCACAGTTTCTGTGCAGTATTACAGTTCTATACTTTCCTTATCACTACTGGCGACAAGTGAAGCATTAACTTGCACTGTGCAAATCTTTGCATCTTGAGTCTCTTTGTGGGATTAGTTTCTACATCATACTGATCTTCAATGGCTCTATACCATTCATAAGACTCAAGAAGGGCTTGCATCTGAAGTTTCCAGATGGTGAAGTCTTCCTTACCAGTGAAGACATCCATTTCTTTTGCTACCATTTTGAATGTAGTTTAAAGAAACATAAGAGGAATTTTACTTACAGAAATTCTTGATGAACCTTAAAGCTTTGAGTAGCCAAGAATTGCCTAGGAAGATGTGGATTAGCTTTAATACCACTGATGTTAAGATCTTTGAATCTTTCTGTTGTCTTTTCTCACAGACTTATTTTGCTTGATTTTTTATGTTGCAGAAATGCAAAAGGCAGAAGAGTAAGAAGACAATATTTTTACTTAGTTTGATAGCCTTGAGCTATCTACATCCAAGGATCAATCTCACGCTTTGGTGGTTCCACTAGCTTCCAGAAAGAAAAAGTTACAAGAGGAGAGTGTTTCTCAACACCTGTAGAGTTTTCATAAAACTCTTTAGTACTCTAGTTAATACTCTAGCACTCTTTAACTTTTTTCTTCTCACTTGAAAACAGATACATGATTTTGAGTATGAGCTGAATGTAAAATGTGTGTGTTGTGACTGAGTACATGTGTTTATATAGAATCAGACGAGAGTCCCTATCTATATGTGTTATCCATGTGATTCACTAACAGGCATGTTTTTCTCTTCTTTTGCTTTGCGTTTTGCTCTTATGTTGTGCGTATTATCACTTTATTCAGATCTCTTTTCTTCATTCTTCTTCTACACTCTCCAAAAACTTCACACACCATCTACACACCTAACCCAAAATTCTCCAATCTTATTTCAGGTTGATGATTACGTAGAGGGTTTATGTTGGACCCCGAACTTTTCTTGGAAGTTAGCCTTATTAAATGAGAAGTTGATAGCGTTTAGTCATGAATTTTGACTAAGTAATGTATGGAATTGATTGATGCATATTTTATTTCATATGGTTGCTTGGATTAAATAGAAGTGTTAGAATTGAGTTAAGGATATAAAAGGCATTAGTTAAATATGAAGGGTAAGATTGAAAAGGTTGAAGTTTTCTTCAAAATTTATAAGAGAGTCGTGTATAAAGGTTGCATGAGTGAAGAGTATGAAAATAAAAATAATAATAAAATAAGAATAAGAAGGAAAGTGAGAGACCTGTTCGTGTAAGAAAGAAAGAAAGAGAGAAATCATGGAAGAACTTAGAAAAACTAGAGAAAGAAGAAGATGAGAGTCGCATAAAAATAAGAGAAAATTGAGAGACATGTTTGAGAGGTTAAGGAGAGAGGAGAGTCGTGTATAGTGAGAAAGAAAGAAAGAGAGAAGAAAAATGTAGAAAGAAATAAAAGAAAAGAAGCAAAAACTGAAACAGAAACAGAAAAGGAGAAGAAGGAAATAAAGAAAAAGGAGAAAGAAGAGGAAGAAGAACGTTCAGCTGAGTTCTCGATAATTATCTATCTTCTTTTCTTGTTTTGATAAAAGAAGAAAGTTGAGAAACTAGGTTTTTATAAGCTAAAAATGAAGAAAGAGAAAGAAGAAGAACAAGAGCTTGATATTCTTGGACTTTGTTTATGAGTTTTAGTTAGATCTTAGTTCCTCCAGTTAGATAAATCAAGAAATAAATTACGTCTAAGCTCCTTTTTGGATAGTAGAGATTTATGGAAGTTTTGGTCGTGTATGATGTTTGAATGAAATATATGGTTATTTTGTAACACCCCACTCTCGCTGGATCCGAACCCGATATCGATGGTGATATTCGAATCCGTGCCCCGCGAGGGTGGTGTGCCACATCACTTAACAATTTAAAATCGGTGTACATTTTTTTTAAATCACAAACATCAATAACCAAAATATTCCTCTTTATTTAGTACTCAATTGAAAAATACAATGAAATCAACAGAAACTTTTATTAGCCACTTGGGCCCATTTCAAATTGCAAAATATAAACATTATCACTCATTTACATTTTCCCAAATTAATTACAAATTGTAATATACGAAGTACAAAAAAAATACAATCATATTCAGTTTCTCAAAAATATTACACACTGATACACAATTTTG
>JAOQML010007509.1:0-12501 GCA_027568935.1 Erythroxylum urbanii | reverse complement strand
TGAATTGGAGACCTACATGCCTATGATGTGATTATTTATGACATATGTGATCGTTTGTGGCATATGTGATTAATTGTATCCTATGCAAATTGATTGTGGTATATGCATTTCATTCATGAATGCATGTTCAGATAATGACAGTTTTGACCGGAGCAGCCACCGATTAGAGCTTAAAGCTTAACAAGTAATTTTGAGCCTCGAGCTCAACAGTGATTTAGATCCTCAGGCTCAATGCTTAATGAGCCCTATAAGGGACAGTTCAGGCGCTCGATCACAACACCGTAATAATTGGAAGAATGTCACATGAGTATTTCATATGCATTTGATTATGTATGCTTGATTGAGTAAAAGGCATAATGCCTTATATTTATGTGAAAACAAAAGTGTTGTTTATGTGAAAAATGTGTGACATTTGATCGATGAAAAAATTTTGTGCTATGTTTAGTGTGTTGTATGAATTGAGTGAACCATCGATGATGGTTACCTCATTGAGTTCATAAAACTCATCAAAATTGCAACGTTGTCTTTTCAGGACAGAGAGTAGACTCTAGCTTCAGAGGGAAGTCATGGCTCACAGGTCGGTCAACTGGGACTTTTGGATGACTTAGATAGATTTGCTACTTTTTCCTCTTTCCCATAGCATTTTGTACTAGGGTATTGGATTTATGTACAGACAGTACAGGATGATAAATGTGTAAACCTTTGATTTTGATGGAACGAAATGAGGAAGGAGTTGATTTTTAAAAAAAACATTGTGGTTTTCTATTAATGCTTTATTGGAAAAATTGATATGATGCTATATGGAATGAATGTAGTGAGCGCACGTAGCTCACCTTTATCATAGGATATGTACCAGAATGACCTGCGGGCGTCCCGGTGCGTACCCAACGGTAAGGGGGTGCTACAAGTATTGGATCAACAACTAGTTGATTATTTGGTGATGGGGATAGCTAGCACAAAGTTTCTTGAATCTTTCCTAATATTTGTAAAGTGTCTCCCCTGCGTGTTGTCGAATGCCACAAATTTTCTTTTAAATGTTGGCAGCTATTGATTTTGGAAAATATTTCTCAAAGAAGACTCTCTTCATTTCAGCCCATGTTTGCACATTTTCACCAGCTAAATAGTACAACCAATCTTGAACATCATCTTTGAGAGAAAATGGGAAGGCTCTTAGTTTGATTTGCTCTTCCATCACATTTGTTGGGTTCATACCTATACAAACCACGTTAAACTCCTTCAAATGTTTATAAGGATCCTCTCCCGGTAAACCTCTGAAAATCGGTAATAAATGGATCAACCAAGATTTTAATTCAAAAGTGTTGTTGTCCGCCAAATTTGGAAAGTTGATACACTAGGGCTATTGAGCATCCGTGGGAGTGGCTAGTTAACGAAGAGTACGATTCGAAGCCATCCTTTCCATTTTCTTCACTTGCTGTTGTTGTTTTGTTTATTTTTGTAACCTCTTGATTGCCTTCTCAATCTCTGAATCAAATAGCAGTTGAGTTGTCTTATCTATTCGTGTAACATATATATACCATCAAGAAATTTCCTGAAAACGGTGCCAAAATTTAGTAATGCTTTCGCCTGTAACTAAACTAAATACCAACTCTAGCAATAAAAAATGTAGTTAGTGAATAGTTGAGATCATTCCTACGAGGAACTTTAACGATAAATGCTATATGAGTTGAAAAGTAAAATAAATTGGGGTTTGAATTAACATAAATTTAAGAAATTAAAAAATAACAAAAATAATCAGATTTGGAAATTCAGTAAACAAACCTTGGTTTCGGATCACATATGTTATCAAACTAATATAGATCTTTGATATAAAACTTAGTCCATTAACAAACATGCATTGGGTAATGTTTTCTTTTAAGATTAAATGAGTAGAAACATGTATTCTAAACATTCTTATTAGTCAACAATTTAGATACGATCTTAAGTTTAATTGATTAATAGCTTTAAGAACTAAGAAACCAATGAACAAGACAACACACATACGACATACATTTAATCAAGTAAAGTGTCTTCTTAGAATTTTCAAACTCTAATGTAAAGATGGTAATCCTAATTGTCATTTTGGATTAGCAAGACTGAACATCAAATCCTACTAATCTGGCTATAAATTATACAAATCAATTCCTAGTAGCGCGCCCTAGAAATAATCAATTCAATTATGAAAAGCAATTCTGAAGACACTAATATTCATCAATAAAATAAACTTTATTTGGAAATCTCACATATACTAAATGATAACGTGATTCCCTTCAACCAAGAAGAAGAATTTAGCTACTCATAACAAAAGTAAAAACCAATAGAAGAATAGCAAAATACAAAGTCTTCATCCCTGGTCTTTTTCCAAAAAAATATGAAAAATCCTAAAAAACAGAAAAACTATTGCAGAAAACGTAAAAACTAAAAACTAGTTTTCCATGTGAACAGTGAATCCCCTGTTAATGATTATCAATCTTTTCCCTTTTCCCTTTTCCCTTCTGTCGTAATCTTCAGCAGATATACTCCCCACATATTCAGGTCGCAGATCCCCATTAATAAGGCAACAACTTGATTCCCAAAATTATGAAGATCTTAGGTGGATTGAATGTAATTTCAAATCAGATTCTGTAGATAATCATTTTCCTTGCACGTGCCCACACTTAGTCAATTATTTTTATGTCAACTAGGAATTCGAATTGTCTTTACTTTCCTTTCATCTTTTTGATCAAATTTCATCTTTCATATGCTAAAAATCATCTGAGAACAATTAAGAAACAAGTCCATTAATTTTGAACAATAATTTCAACACATTAAAGAGATTTATCTCTAAAATTATCATAAAAATGACAACTTAACAATGCAAGATCAATCACGAATCTAAGTGAAAACAAATTGTTTTTGGACAACAATATGAAGAACATTTTCAACTAATTCCTTGGCTAATTTGTGAAGGGTTAACATGTATATTTATTGTAACAATTTGGACTAGGTTTCAAGCAAGTTACAGAGAAAAGGAAAGAGCAATTTCGATAGATAAAGATGAGTGAAGGAAACTGCAGAAACTTTGCTTAGTCAAACTACTAGGTGTCAACTTCTAAGCTCAACATTTATCCTAAGGCATGTATTACATTTGCTTAATCAAAATGCTACCACTAATCCACTCCATAAATTGCCATTTGTGATTAAATGATCAGTCCACATATCACTTACTAATTACTCTACTTGTCACATAATAATTGGTCCATTTGTCACACATTTACTAGTCCATTTGTTACACATTTAACTATGCCAAATGTCACTCAATTTAAGGTTTAATCATTCTAATTTTCATGTCTCAATTAGTCTTGCCACTTGGCATTTTTCCAAGACTAAATGCTCATGTTAATTTATTAATCTCCCAATTATGACAATCAATTCCAAGTTGCTAATTATAGTCCATCAATTCTTGTCTTTGGTAAACCAAAGCATAAGACATTGGAAAAGCATATTCATATCTTATACCACATTCAATTTCATACCCCGGAATATCTCAATTGAGTGTAATTTGTCTAACTTACAATTTATGTGTGTATGCTCATATTATGCCTTTGAATACACTTATGTCATAAATGTAACAATTTCATGCTATATGCTAACACTCATAGGACTTATTAGTTCAATTCTTTAAATCTCTCAATCATTTAAGAGATAGGATGCTACACCACTGAAGACTAATGAGTCCTCCATTAAAATCTAGAGAAGGTAAACAATAACAAATGTCATTTCTGTGGAAAAGTTGGACACTTCTAGAAGGACTGTCCATGACGTAAGGCTTGGTTCGAAAAAAAGGTAAGCTTAAGGCTTATGTATGTTTTAAATCAAATTTAACTGAAGTTCCATATAATACTTGATGGATTGGTTATGTATGTACAACTCATGTTTCTAATACTATGTAAGGATTCCTTACGATCCAAACCACAAACCCAAATGAGAAGTTTGTCTTCATAGGGAATAGAGCAAAAGGTTCTAGTAGAAGCAGTCGAGACTTACCATTTAATCCTAAATACTATACATTATTTAGATTTTTTTGAAACTCTTTATGTGCCTAGTATTTCTAGGAATTTGATTTCTTTATCTAAACTTGATGTTAATGGATACTCTTTTAACTTTGGTAATGGTTGTTTCAGTTTGTTTAAGCATACTAGTATGATTGGATCTGGTATACATTGTGATGGTTTGTATAAATTTAATCTTGATAATTTATAAGCTGAAACTCTTATAACCCTACATCATAAAGCTGGAACTAAACGTATTTTAGTGAATGACTATTCTGCTTACTTATGGCATAAGCATTTGGGTCATATTTCTAAGGAAAGAATGGAAAGATTAGTAACGAATGGAATTCTTCCATATTTGGATTTTACTGATCTCAATATTTTTGTGGATTGTATTAAGGGAAAGCAAACAAAACACACAAAGAAAGGTGCCACAAAAAGCACTCAGCTTCTTAAAATTGTACACACCGATATATGTGGACCTTTTAATGTTAATTCTTTCAGTAAAGAAAAATACTTTATCACCTTTATTGATGATTATTCATATTACAGATATGTTTATTTACTGTATGAGAAATCTCAAGCAGTGAATGCCTTAGGAATTTATATAATTTAAGTTGAAAGGCAACTAAACTAAAAAGTAAAAATCGTTAAGTCTGAAAGAGGTGGTAAGTAATGGAAGATAAGATGAAACTAGATAACACCCTGGTCCATTTGCTAAATTCCTATAAAAGCATGGCATATGTGCTCAATACACATTGCCGGGTACACCACAACAAAATGGTGTATCAGAAAGGTGTAATCGAACCTTAATGGATATGGTTAGAAGCATGTTAAGTAATGCATCTTTACCCTTATCATTATGGATGTATGCTTTAAAAACTGCCATGTATTTGTTAAATAGGGTTCCTAGTAAGCCAATTCCAAACACACCTTTTAAACTGTGGATTGATAGAAAACCTAGTTTAAGGCACCTATATGTCTAAGGTTTCTAGGCAGAAATAAGTATTTATAATCCATAAGAAAAGAAACTGGATGCAAGAACAATCAGTGGATATTTCATTGGTTATCCACAAACATCTAAAAGGTATAGATTTTATTATCCTAACCATAGTATAAGAATTTTTGAAATTGGAAATGCTAGGTTTATTGAGAATGGTGAAATTAGTGGGAATGAAGTTTCACGAAATATGGAAATTAAAGAAGATATAATACAAGTCCCTTTGAATTGTGTTCCCACTACTTGAATTGTTGTTCCTCAAATTGTTTCACCACATAACAATCATGAAGTGCAACAAATACATGCTTCAAATATTCAACATGAACCTATAATAGAAGAACCACAGGAAATAACATTAAAAAGATCCCAAAGAGAAAGGAGATCTGCTATTCCAAATGATTATGTGGTCTATCTATAAGAGTTGGAAGATGAATTAGGAATTAATGATGATCAAGTTTCATTTTCACGAGCCATTAATAGTGCTAATGCTAATAAATAGTTAGATGAAATGAAAGATGAGCTTAAATCCATAGAATATAATGGTGTTTGAGACTGTGTATAATTGCCTAAAGGGTTCAAGAGAGTTGGGTGTAAATGGGTTTTTAAGACGAATTGTGACTCTTATGGTAACCTTGAACGTTACAAGGCTAGACTTATTACTAAGGGTTTTACTTAAAAAGATGGCATTAACAATAAGGAAATGTTCGCACTAATTTCCAAGAAAGATTCTCTCAGAATTATCATGGCATTAGTGGCTCATTATGATTTAGAACTACATCAGATGGATGTGAAAACTACCTTTCTAAATGGGAATTTACAGGAAAATGTATTTATGGATCAACCAAGGGGTTTTAGTTGAAGGGAAAGAACACATGGTGTGTAAACTGAAAAAATCAATATACGAACTCAAGCAAGCTTCTCGCCAATGTTATCTTAAGTTTAATGATATTGTTGTTTCGTTTGGTTTTAAAGAAAACACTATTGATCGGTGTTATATATCTGAAGGCCAATGGGAGTAAGTTTATCTTTTTGATTCTGTATGTTGATGACATTTTGCTCATAACTAATCATCTTGGTCTATTAAGTGAGACTAAGAAATTTCTCTCTAACAACTTTGAAATGAAAGATATGGGAGAGGCAAACTATGTGATCCGAATAGAGATATTTTGGGATAGATCCCAAGGACTATTAGGTTTGTCTCAGAAAGCATATATTAATAAAGTTTTAGAGAGATTCAGAATGGATAAATGTTCAACATCTCCAGTTCCAATTCAGCAATGAGACAAATTTAGTCTCATGCAATGTCCAAAGAATGATATGGAACGGAAACAGATAAAATAAATTCCTTATGCATCTGTTATTGGGAGTTTGATGTATGCTCAAACGTGTACAAGGTTGGACATTAGATTTGCAGTTGGTATTCTTGGTAGATACCAAAGTAACCTAGGATTGGAGCATTGGAAAGCTGCAAAGAAAGTCTTAAGATATTTGTAAGGTACAAAAGATCACATGCTTACTTATAGGAGGTTCGATCATCTTGAAGTAATTAGATATTTAGATTCAGATTTTGCTAGTTGTGTGGATACTAGAAAATCTACATTTGGCTATGTATATCTTTTAGCCGAAGGTGTAATATCATGGAAGAGTATGAAGCAGTCAATAATTGCTACATCCACCATAGAAGCTGAATTTGTGGCATGCTTCGAGGCAATGGTTCAGGCTAATTGGTTGCAAAACTTTATTTTAGGACTTGGAATAGTCGACAGTATTTTCAGGCCGCTCAAAATTTATTATGATAATTCTGCAATAGTTTTCTTTTATAAAAATGATAAGTATTCCAAAGGTGCTAAACATACGGAATTGAAATAATTTGTTGTTAAAAAAGAGGTTTAGAAATGTAGAGTGCTAATTGAGCACATTAGCACTAATCTTATGATTGCTAACCCTTTTACTAAGGGATTACTGCCCAAAATATTTATAGGACATATTGATAATATGGGCATTATTGCTAAGTAGAAATTAATGCATATTATGATGACATTTATGTTTTAATGTAATTGACATTCTGAGCTCACTATTGAATTTGTTTCTGATTTACCTGTTTTTTTTCGAATGTGTATCCTGAATTGAATGGAATGATGATAATAGTTTTGTCTTGAGTAGACATTTTTTATCAATTATGTGTTTCCCATTTATTGATCATTTCATAGGGAAGACTAACTTTGTAGTACATAAAAGGGAATATGTTGTTTAAATCACATACATCTACCATAACTCACATTAGTTCTAATTCTTGATTATGATGAATGATGTATTCAATGCACATTAAATGTCAATGATTTATGAAGATGGCAATGTTACATGAGCTAAAGTGTGAGAATGTTGGATTATTAATGTCTCATGTAGTATATGTTTATAAAGCTTAGTACCAATATGATGGGTATATTAGTTAAGAGGTGGTTTTCTCAAAAACCACTTATAAATGTTGCCTTTTTTGGTCCTATTCTTGCCTATTAAGTTGCTTCTTTCGATAACCATCAAATAAGGAGAAAATATAGAAGTAATAAAGAGAGGAGAAAGAATAGAAACATGGAAGAGAATCAACATCAATCAATTTTGTGGATCAAATACGACTACTTTATATGTAAGAATTATATATGTTTAAGATCCTACATAGGGGTATAATGAAGAGATAGTGTACAAAAGTACCTTAAAGAACCACCCTAATCATTGTCAGAATACCCAAATGGTTGTATATTCCTTATCATTATCTGATCTTAAAATCTGAATTTTAAAGCTATTTTCATTTTCCACTTTTTCCCTAAACTTCCAGAAAGTTCTTGTAACTTTTGATTTGAACTTTAGAAAATAAAATTAATGCATATGGATTAAATCATCTACAAAAATAATGTAATGACGAATACCTTTAAGCAAAGGAGTCCTTTAAGGCCCTCCTACGCCAGTGTAGATTAGCTATAATTTCTTTATGGCTCTCTAAGTGGCTATTAGGAATAGAAGTCTGCTTTGCTTCCCATATTGACAAGCAGAACAATCCATAAAAATCACTTCAAATTCAGGTAAGTTCCTTACCATTTCAGATTTTTACATTTTGAGTAGCCCTTGATAATGGTAGGGCCCGAGTCTTTTAAGCTATAACTCAACAATATTTTCATTTGCTAAAAAAATTATCTATTCTTCCTAAATTGGATCTAGTAGGAAACTTTTTCCTCTTATTTTCACTTTAAACAAATCTTATCCTACAGTAACCTTGATCAAGCAATAATCATCTTCAAAAAACACCTTGAAGCCTTTTTGTAATAGTTGACCAATTTTTGACATGTTTTGATCCAAGTCATGTACATATAATATCATAAATAGTTTTAATACTTGAATATTTTCCAATGGCAATGGTTCCTATTTCTTTTGCAGGGATATAACCATTGTGACCTATTTTAACCGCTGAAATTTTAGAAGGTTTCAGTTCCTTGAAAAGTTCCTTATCATAAGTCATATGATTTATGCATCCATTATCGATCAACTAAGACTTGCTTAAAATATTGTTTGAAAAATAGGTTGCAATAAAAATTTAATCTTCCTCCTTTTTTTTAGCAATCTAAGCATTTACTTCTTAATGTTGGTTTTAGTTCCTGCAAATGATAGCTTCGTCTTTAAGTTGATTACACTTAGTGTACTTAACATTAGGCCCTTTCCAACACTTGAATGGAGAATGACCTATCTTGTTACAATGCTTAGAAGATAGGTACTTTCCCTTATAACTTCCTACTTTGCTCTTATTTGCTAGCAAAAACTTATTGGTTCCTTTTGTTTGACTTCCTTTTTTTCTCCTACTGTCTTTATGCTTGGCTAGCAAAGTTTCCTCAACAATGCTTTCTTCTCTCATAACCCTGTATTGTTTTTATGCCTATAAAGAATTAAACAACTCTACTAAAGTGATATTAGATAGATCCTTGGTGTTTTCCAACATGGTTGTAGTGGCCTCAGATCTTTTTGGTATAGTAACAAAAATTCTTTCAACAATATAGGAGTCATTAAACTCATAACCAAACAATCTTACTTTGTTTGCTATATTCAAAAACCTTTAAGAGTACTCTTTGATGGTTTCTGACTCCTTCATTTTTTGCAATTCAAAGTATCTAATGAGATTCAATACTTACATGCCTTTGATTCGTTCGTCTCCTTTATATTCAACTTTGAGATAATCCCATATGTCTTTGGCTGACTTTAGAGATATGACTCGAGTGAAGATTATTAATGAAACTTTTACAAATAGGCATGCCTTTGCCTTAGCTTTTCAAGTTTTTATGTCCTTTTGATTCTTGATTTGAGCCATTATTGGATTGTAGGGTAAAGCAAGAACTTTGTAGTCTTCTTCAACTATCTCCTATAGATCCAAAGCATCTAGGTAGGCTTTTATTCATAATGCCTAGATCTTTTAATTTTCACCATTGAAGACTAGTGGTGCCCTTGTCAAAAAACTTGAATTTTCTTTCATGCTCAACATTCTAATGTTGAAGCAAAATGTTAAATGGCTCTCAACTCACTTAAAAACTCTTAGAAAACTAATAGCATATAGTAGAGACCAGAAAAGTAGCTGTTGAAAAGTACCTTTATTGATTTATCAAGTTATACATTTATAATACTTAGAATAATAGAAATTCAACAAATTTTTATAATATAGCAGTTATTATACTGATCACATATTTGACTAACTAATTCCTAAAAAATAGAAACATATTATTGACTAGGACTAATTCAAATTTTGAAACAAGAAGATAAAGTCATATGCAGTCTAACTATATTCATTACTTACAAGAAAAACTATGCATATATATTCAGGGTATTAAATAAAAATATTGAGAAAGGAGGCTCTAGTTTTGATTGAATGCTTGTATATATAATTAGGGCCTTCTTCAAGATCTTTTAATGGTAATTTCCAAATTGTTTACTTTCATTTGAATATTTTCTACATCCATGCTATTGTTAGGCTTGCTTTTCTTACAATCAATAAGTAATTCCAACATAGCATATGTCACAACAAATTTGTTTACAATTGGTTCCTCTACATTCCAAGCCACTTTTTTACTATATATTAGCTTCGAATTGTAGACCACCCGCTTGGTTTTTTTGTGGCTTCCCTATAAAATGTTACATAACAAGGACTCAAATATAGCCTAAGTGACACCTATCATATCTCTTAATATGTTAAATATGTTGGTTTATGCCCTATGGTCAATTGATTGGTTGTAGTTTAGTGACAAAATAATTAATAAAGGCATTCTTTTTTTATGTATTAATTATATTTGATGTTTTAATACTAAAGGTTAAATCCTTAGAATAATTAATATGTAATTGAAATTATTATGAGATCATAATTTTGATATTCAATTTACATTTATGTATTATTCATAAATGTTTCTAGGTGTAGTTTCATCAAGATGAGATATTGTTAAAATGGTAACACTAGCACACATTATGTTTCTTTCTTATAAAGAAAGATTAATCTCATAAATTAAAGTATAGAGATACCTAAACTAATGTGTGGGTGATTATTAGAGAATAAGTCACTAAACAGACCCAACTATGAGCATCTCAAATAGAATATTACTTATGTGTCTATGGATTTTCTCATAATGATGGTTTCATAATTGATCCTCCTTAGACTTGAGATTACCAAGGTATCTTGTGTGAGAATTACTGTGTTTTGATGTTACTTATGAACCGTCCTACGATAATTCAATCGGTAGTAATTGGATGCAATAAGAACCATATGGAGATAGTTAAGTAAGTTAATAAAGAATTCGCCACTCTAAAATAATTAGAGAGAGTGTTTCACTGTTCTTAATTAGTAGTGATTTATGGAATTCTTTAGCCAAAGTTAATTGATATTTGAAAAGACATTTTCAAATATCAATTATAAATCAATTACTAATTAGCAAGAACAAACATAAATGGATGAAAAGAGTAGACATTGAATCCACAAGAAAAATCGATTTAATTAAGTTGGACTTAATGAAAAATCTAAGAAACTTTAGGGATTAAATATGAGATATTTGATTTTATTAAAATTAAGTTAATTATAATTAGACCATGACTTTAATTATAATTAAGGAATTTAATTTTAATAAAATTATAAAACTACCCTAATGATTTTTCTATTAATAGAACGAAAAGAAAAATAAACTAGCACTCTTACGTTCTTTCTCTTAAAAGTGTTGAGAAGCTACTTTGTAGATATTATTAAAGGTTGGACAATTGAACAACTCATGGTTGACATATCAAACAGCTTTCAAAGGATTTCAGTAAGAAAAGCAAATCAGGTACGATTTCTTATGATTCACATTGGTGTTTTTATTCAAGTTACTCAATTATCAGGATTTACTCGGATTCAGTAAAAAAAATGTTTTTTCATTACGCCCGTGATTCAATAGCGATTGGATTCCAGCAGTAGTATCAAAGTCATGTTTAATTGTTTATCTTGAATTAGAGGCTTGATTGTTACGTAATTGGTAAAAAATTGAAGTTTTTACGAACTGTTTTGTCTGTTCTTCGCGACTTCTTTTTTTTTCTGGAAATTGTTTCCACGATTGCTCTTGTGATTTCTGAAAAAGAAAAAACGGTTTGCCTCTACGTATGTTCTGCCCATATCTGCATTACAATTATTGTACTTCATTAAGGGACAATTAATTTCTAAAAAATTTAACCCTCGAGAGCATATACGATGCCTATTCGATGGTTCTGAAAAATTGTTTTTGTGTGCCTTGCGTTTCGAGTTCTAGAAATTGATTGTGTTATGTGTTGAAATCCCTGCTTTTTCTACCACCCTTATTATCTAGATCTGGAAAATTTTGCTTTGTCTATGTCTTAAACCCAGTCACTGGCGACGCCATGGATGGCGCCGCTGGCGCCGTCAAGGACGATAAACACCCATGGATGGGGTCACAGGCGACGCCATCAGTTGGCATCGCTGGGGTGATTAACGCCCATAGAAAAGGGGAAACAACAGGTGACGTTGTAAGGCTTGGGAGGCAGGCGATGGCAGACCTAGATGGCCGACTGTGAGAAGCGGAAACGTGGGAAGATGAATTGCTATTGAAAAGACGACGGAGCGATGAAGCGTGAGGCACGACAGAGACGAAGAAACGTGGAACCGGTTCCAAGAACATGGGAGCGTTCTTCAGAAGCAGAAACGATTCACAATACCGCCGTAGAGACACTTCATTTTGTTTGTTTGATTTTAATGTTTTAAAGCCCTAATTTTAAAATAAATTAATTTAACGGAGATTAAATTAATTTATATACTTCTAATAAATTTAAAAAGTGTCTTTTCAAACGATACTCTATTAGGAAAAGTTTTGAAATTTAGATTAATTTTTTCAAGAGTTGAATTATTAAATTAAATTAATTATCAAATCAATAATTAGAATAAAGTCAAGGTTTTAAATGATTTCTTTT
>JAOQML010007501.1:0-12501 GCA_027568935.1 Erythroxylum urbanii | reverse complement strand
TTTTGTGGTATTGATTTTTGCTTGATTGAATGCATATTTAGTCCTAATTTAGCTTGATCACCTAGATTAAGACCTTAAATGATTGAATGCCACAACCAATGGGATTTAATTTGTCGAAAAATTAGTCAAGCGACATACTTGAGTAAAGTGTAAACCAACCTTAGCATCTTGAGTGAGGATACCTAGAATTAATGAACTTAATTTTAGGCTTCTTGCATCTAACACCTTTTATTTCGAATTATCTATGAACCAAGTAGGTAACTTGGATTTAGAAGAGAATGGAACACTCATGAACATTGAGTTCGACTTGCTTAAGTGAAGTATTTCCTAAATCAATCAACTGTTACAATTTTATTTTTAGTGTCCAATCCAATTGAAATCTACTACCTTAACCGAATTTTTTCATTTGATTAAATCTAGTCGTTTTAATTCATACCTTGCATTTTTCATATTTCCTTGATTTGCTCACTTTAATTTATTTTATTTTCAAATCAACCAATTCTTGATCGTTTGAGTAAATTTCTTTTTTTTATCGTTTAATTTAATTGTTTTATGAGTTATAATTTCCTTTGGGTACGATATCCAGTTCTTACCAATTTATATTACTTATCGACAGGGTGCGCTTACCTCTAATTGGTCTAGATAGCAATTTATATTGTTCTGTTTAGACCACAACAGACACTTAGGCAGAGATAAAACACTTGAAGAGGTACGTAAAAGGTATTTTTGGCCTAAATTAAGGAGAGACGTTTCTATTGTTTCTAGGTGCCAGATTTTCCAAACTTATAAAAGTCATGCATCAAACACATGTTTACACAAGCCATAACATATGTCTAACAATATTTAGGAAGACCATTCCATGGACTTTGTACCGAGTTTACCAAGAATGCAAAGGACATGGATTCAATTTTTGTGATGGTCGACAGATTCTCTGAGATGGCGCACTTTTTACTATGTAAGAAGACAGCAGATGTGACAGCCATTGCTAAACTATTCTTTTGAGAGGTGGTGAGGCTCCATAGGGTTCCAAAATCAATTACCTCTGGTAGAGACACTAAGTTTCTAAGTCACTTCTGGAGAACTTTGTGGGGTATGTTTGATTCATCTTTAAAGTGTAGTAGTACAGCTCACACACAGATCGATGGACAGACTGAAGTGGTGACTAGGACTTTGGGTAATTTAGTGCGATGTATTTGTCATGATAAGCCGAAGAATTAGGTTTTCTTATCGCATAAGCTGAGTTTGCCTACAACAATGCTATTCATAACTCTATCGATCGATCTCCATTCTCTATGGTTTACACTAAGATACCAAATCATGCACTAGACCTTATTCGGTTACCTAAAAATGTTAACATCTATTCGAGTGTAGACAAGTTTGCTAAAGAAACCCAAGAAAAACAAGTTGAGGTGAAGGAACGACTTGAAAAAGCTAACGTGAAGTATAAGACTAATGTGGACCCATATAGGAAGAATCAAGTGTTTAAGGTGGGAGATGAAGTAATGGTGTTTATGAACAAGAAGCGGATTACTAAACATCACCACAAGTTGAAGGCCAAGAAGTATGGTCCATTCAAGATCATGAAGAAATTAATGACAATGCATATATCATTCAGTTACCTTTGTGGATGGGTAACATCAACCCAACCTTTATTGTTGCGGATATTTATCCCTACTTACCGAAGTGCAAGTTAGGTTATCCAGAGCATAACTCGAGGTCAAGTTCTTTACAAGTGGAGGGGACTGACGCCGAGCGTTAATAAATCTATTTATTTATTTAATTATTGTGTTTTATTTTTATTAGAACTATAATGATGTTTATGTACTCTTGGATTAGAGTACCACATTTTCGTACTGCGTCACTTTATGAAACCAAACCAAATTTATAATCTAAGATCTCCCCCTTTTTTTAATGTGGAACTAAACTAGAAATTTATTTGCTCACGATGACCCTCGGCACTAGTTCATGCCCTTATCTCCTAGCCCAATATTCTATTAGCAAAGGTTTGTTTTGATACTATTTGCAATTTTTCAAGTTTAAACTAAATAACAACAATTTTAATTTAAGATTAAGAGAACAATAATCTTAAAAATAACTAATTAAAAGATGATTAAAAGTATTTGATATAAGCTTATAAACGCTTTAACCTCTCCTCTTATTTTCGATATATGATTTGTCATTCACCTGATCTTATGTTAGATGTTACCATCTCCCCTTCTTAAACTCTTGATTCTTTACAAAGCCTATCAAATTTAGAATTTCCTATTATTTCTTGATGTTGAATTGGATAGAATCCTATTTGCTCACATTCCTACTGCTAACACTCGATGTTTTGTTAGTAGAGGTTGATCTAATAGCATTTATAACTCTTTAATTTCAGTTTAGTCCAACAATAAATCCGACTCGAGTGTAAAATAAATAAATGCTAAAAAATTGTTAACTAAGAGATAGTAGTTTTCTACACATTCTTATATAGGGCTTTACCTCTCTTTTCCTTTCTGATTTGAGATTTCATACGTACCTCGTACATAGGATGTTATAACTTAGTCAAGCCTAAAGCCTTATTCGACCTATTATGTTTTTAGCAGATTGCCACCTAATGATAAAGCTTAATCACTCAAGTCTCACAATCATGCTAAGGTTGAATGATCTTGTACCAAACTCTCTCAATGATTAATATACTTCAAAACAACTAAGAAAAAAATATTTATTGACTATAAGTACTAATCATCTACTCTTATAAATAAACTTAATCATTCTGAAATAATTATAATAACCTTAATTAACAATTTAAATATTATCTCTTCAATTACTTAGATATGCATCTATATACTTTTTGCTTACACCTTGCCTAGATTCTCATACTCCTCATGTTTCTCACCTAAAATAACATGTAAATGATACTATATGCCAAACAAGAAAGATTAAAATAAAAATGGAAAAGGATAGCTACTCCCTCCTATTATATGCTACAAAATTCATCACTACGACTGGATGGCATCATGACCATCTTTCAGGTACCTATCATTCTTTCCAAAAATCAAGTAATTGAAACATGCAAATAGTTAAAATATACATAATTAATCATCCAGACATATAATCCACAAAATAATTGATCTAAAAACCCAAATTTGCACATATTACCTATTATCATATGGAACCTGCCTTCAATCCGTTTTTCAATGTTAAAACTAAAAGAACACCATTTGGATTCCTTTGTAATTGTCAAAATCTATTTAATCACTCTCCTTAGTGTTTAAAATATCCTCTTTTATTCTATATCACTGCTCGACTTCTCTTTTCCTATATGTTTTTTATTTTGGAGTAAACCTCTCCCTAATATCATAAATATTTACGTTTCAAAAAGTAGTTTTCAAACATATTGATACCAATGTCCCGTATTGATTAACCAATGTCTTCAATTTTTCTGACATTAGTCAAATAGTAAAGCATATTGGTGATCAATAAGCTTAAATTAATCTTAAATAGCTTCTCAAGAATTGTACTTTTAAAGTTTTTTTTATAGCCTATATATTTCCCAAGATTTGTGAAATACTTCTTCCTCTTTCTATGAAAAATTGTGAATCTACATCCTCAATTTAGTGGTGTTCTATAGAGGAAAGAATATAAACATTAATGCATCGTACACTTGATCCGACTCCTCAAAAGAATCTTCCCAGATCAAAAGTAACCAAGTTTTTACTCGATCTCTCATGCAGTAGGTAAAGTATCGCATCTAAAGCTTATCTTTTGTAAGGTTGTTTAATGGAAGTATTGTTAACTGGCCTTTTAATTTAAAGAAGCGGTAGCAAACGCAGGAAACATTGAAAAAAAAATATTACATATACAAGCATTGTTATCTGACAAAGAGAAGAAAAGGTTGAAAGGAAAAAGTTAAGTGCAGAGAAAATTTGTATCTCCTTTCGGTGGCCAATAATTCTTGAAAAGGAAAAAATAAGTAGGTAAAAGTTTGTCAATATCTTTGACAAACGAAGATAACAAGCTACAAATTTTTCTTATGATTTCTCTATATATAAAGAGATGTATGCATTCAATTAAATAAAGATGAGAGTGTAGAGAGCAATTTTAATTATTTGCTCTGTAATAATTGTTCAGTTCGTGAACAATTAAAAAGATTAAAATTTGAGAGAAAAATTGGGGAGTAATTACAATTGAAAACAAATTGGGTAGCTAGTTTTACGAGAGTGTAAGATTAAATATTATAATCTTTGATTTTTATAAGAATTCCAGAAGCAGTTCAGAGAGCCAATGTAGCTCTTGTATTGAGAGTAAACCACTATAAATCCTTGTGTCTCATTTAATTACAAATTTGATTCAATTGTGCCAATTCTCCATTATTTCTTGCGGTATTGGGATTATATTTCCACATTGTTTATACAATCTAAACCATAACAGTATTTGGATTAAAGAAAATTTTTTTTTGAGGAATGTTGTGATGATATTTTTCCTTAAATGATCCACTAAATGTCAGCAAGTGGCGATGGACTGGCTTAAGATCGTAATTTCTTGCCCTTGACTCAATCTTATAAATGAGGGACTTACACTGATAACTGACATCTAAATGTATTCCATATGAATCCAACGTGGTTGTTGTTGCTCCATACCAACAATGATGTTGTGTTGATTTATACCCATCTCTCTTATCCTTTTTACGCTGTTCATTCTACAAGTCCACTTGATTTTAGGATCAAATCGACATTAGTTGTCCAAATTGTTACTATTGGATCTTCCATCTCACATCAACTACCAGAGCAAAAATGAAGATAAAAATAGAAGAAAAAATAGACTTAACAAAGTAGTAATTAAATAGGCCTTGACACCGAGACCAAAAAATTGTTTGGATCTATATACAAATGCACAAAATTGATTGAAGCAAGTAATAAAAGCTAAACTTTTCTAGGTTATCAATTCTGACTATTATTACTGAATTTATTAATCCTAACAATAAATTAAATTAAATTAAATTAAATCAAAAGTATAGGAAAAATAATTTAATTATTTAACTAATGAAATTAAAATAATTAAATTGTAAAAAAATCAATAAGACAAATATTAGGGTTTTGAAATTCAATTAGGAGGAATTTTAATTATCACGCCAGATTGCTTATCAATGACTAAATAACAATTAACATGATGTATCTATGCCCTCTCCCAAGGCACAAAGGTACATTCAAATAGGTAACTATTACCTCCTATTGTGTAATTCAATATAATCAAACTCATTAAGTATAGTAAATTTATTAGTTATCATAATAATATAGGAAATTCCATTTTATAGATCTAGAATGTTTATTCTCCTAGTCCAAATATTATATTTCACCTCCCCATCTTTTATGTAATCCTTACATTTGGATTTATAGTGGCCAATCACGAGTCCAATAATTAATAGTAATGAAAATAAATTCAACTAAACAAATAACTGCTCATGCATTAATAATTAAAAGTCAAAACAAACTACATCCTTAAACTTAACTAGGAATTTAACTACTTAATATAATGAAAACAAAATGAAAAAAAATAAATCTTAACACTAAAGAAATTTAAGGAGAAAATATAGAACAAGATATCCCCAATTACATCTAAGTTTAGGTTAATCTCCTTCCAAGCCTTCCTAGATATTAAGAAACCTTAAAACATAAAACTAGGGATGGTTGTCACACACCTCTCAAAAGGTCCCTCTAGTGAACTCCAATAACATTATTTATTGCAAAGCTTACATAATAGTCCTAAGTTTGGTGAAATTATATATGTTTTTGGATGTTCTAGAATTGGGTGTTACGAGTCTAATGTCGGACTAGTTTTCATACTGGTGCTAGTTAGCTACTAGAACTCTTGTCATCTCCAATTAGTGTCTAATTGATACTTGACACTAACTTATAGTTGACACTAGTTAGCTACTTTTTCTTCAGCTCTCAAATCTCTTGGGGGATAGGTGTTTGTTTTTATAGTTGTCTAGTGCCTATCTAGCCTCCACCACCAAATTATCTAATTTTTGACATCCTTATCCTTGAATCAATTTTTGATGCCTACTATAAATTTAATATTCATTATGTTAGCTTTCAATTAACCTTATTATCTCTTTAATTGGAAAAATGTAAAGAATATTACACTCAAACCTATCTCAAATAATCACTTACAAGTTAATGAATTAAATATAAGAAACTATCATATAATCCATATAAAATATGCTATAATGATTCTAAGTTACACACTAATTTAACCTTTACGAACATATAAAATATAAAAGTATCAATACTATCGCTAAAAACTTGCTAAGAAAATGATCATGAAATAGATGCATGATAAAATTAATATCATACAACATACATATCATTTGTAATAATCATTAGTGATAATAATAATAATCAGTAATGCTCTATATCTAACCATGGTAAGAGTTGGATATGAGTTCCAACCACTTATTGGTTCTTTTCAATTTAGCTTCAAACATTAATCCAAAAACGAATTGTTTTCTACACCAGTCTAATGTTATACAATAGTTTCAAACATTAGTTAGTATCCACCATAACATAACCATCCATACCTCATAATACTATGCAAAACATTGTACTTTCAATATCAATCACAATACATGCTCATAAAAAACTAACACACACCAATTACATACAAGGCACAAACTTCATTATTTATGACCGCAAACAATTCATCATATAATATTGGTGTCTTTATGACACTCTAACCATAAATGCACACAAAACTATGGCTAAATGTCAATGATACACTATTCACTCACATTAATTATGAACAAACCCTAATTAATTTTAGCCCTTATATAGGATTTATGAAATTATCTCTTAAAATCAAGATATTGGAACATGAAAAGAAATACAAACCCCATGAAAAAGTAATCGATAACACAATTACAATATATTACATATCCTAAAGACCCTAGTTAAAATTTTCTCCTTGTTAATTGTACTAATGTACTTGAAGTTCCTTTTTTTAATGTAAAAACATGGCTAAACATTACCAATTTCATGTTAATATTGATTAATCATGCTGAAGTTTCCTTTTCCTTCCCATTTCATCTTCTCTCACATTCCTTTATCTATCATCTCATTCTTCTTTGCTAATTTTGTGTGAAAATCGACTAAAAGGTTATAAGAAACTACTTTTAAATAATAGTTTTCAAGCATACATGTCTAGCATGAGACATTGATTAATTAATTTCATCTTTTCTATCCTATTTTTTCTAATAGTAAGGTACATTATTTAATCATTTAGCTCAAATCAGTCACAAGTATCTTCTTATAAATTGCAAATTTATTATCTTAACTTTTTATAACCTCTTAAATCATCTCATTTTTATATTCTTATTAAAAGGTTATGATCAAAAAATCAAGCAATTAAGGATGGTATTGGATTAGGTTGACTCAATTGCTTATGGTATAAGCTTAGCCCAACGTTTTTTTCCTATGCTGAGTTTGACAAGAAGCATGCCTAGGCCCAAACATTCAACCATCACTATTAGTACTTTTTGCCCTCTTAGAACTCCCTCTTCTTTTCTTCCATTGCATCACCTCCAAAAGTTATTAGTTGGAAAATTAAAACAATAATAATGAAACCCTTATTGGATTCTAAATGCAAATTGATCAAAAATTGGAAAACTAAAATGAAAAACAAGAGAATGTCCATAAAACAAGAACATGATGAAATAAATAATAGATGGGTGGGAGAGAGAGTAAAGGAAGCTAGCTAAACATGAGAAAATGATGAGAGAATAAAAATAGAGAGGAAGTTGAAGAATAGGCAATGAACATAGAGAAGAAAAAGATGAGGAAGAGTTGTATAATCAAAGAAGAAGGAGAAAAAAACATACATAGAAACATATAAAAAAAGAGGGGCTAGTTAGAGATTTAAAGTAAAAGAACCAATGGATAATGAAATGAGCATAAAAGACAAAGGAAAATGTTTATGGAAGCAAAAAGAACAAATTAAGAGATGATCATTAAAACTAGAAGTTAGGGCACACTTTTGGGATTTTTAGTCATACAAATGATGTTATTTGTTGTCTTAACAACACAAAATTGTTTATGTTATATAAGGGGTTTGGGTTTCACTTTAGATTAGACTACAAAGTCTGAATCTGAGCCTAATTTGAAGGTTAAATTAAAAAAGTTTGAACTTGACAAAAAATTTAGTTAACTTAGTCTGAACCCATTGATTTCAGGTTGGATTGAGCAATAGTTTCATGTTTATGAACATTGTTTAATGGTGGTAGCAAAATAAATCAATATATGTTTTCACCAAAATTACCTTCTTCCTTTAAGTGCTATTACTTAAATAATTGATTCTACACCTTCTAAATATTTATTATCATGTTCAACTAAATAACAATAAATAATCCCTTTAGATATTAAATTTCACCAAAGAGTTGACAACAAAATAAAATAGCATATTTTTCACTAAAATTTCCTCCTTTTAATTGCTCTTCTTATAAATAATTAATTCCATAACTTTTAAATTTCTATTATTATGCGCGAACTTAATCTATAAATAATAAAAAATCTTTTCAAAATATTAAATTCCATCGTACTATCAAAATCACAAGACAAAAATATAAGATCTCACAATATTATAATTAAATTAACGTACACTACACAGAGGGTTCATCTTCAAGGGATCGATGAGCTGACAAAATGTACTTGGTTTTATAATTTTGGATCCAAGTTTAAGAAGAAAAAAATTATTTTAAAGACAATGTCCCCACTTGTTCTTTGTTTTAAAGTTTATTTACCAGTTTTATTAAGTCTTATGTTATTTTCATTTTTGTAATGTGAATTGTTATGGCATGTAATTTATATGCTTTAGTTTCTTTTGAACTTAAAACTAAAGATGACAGATTTTAAAAATAATTAAAATTTATTAAGACTTGATTTAATTAACCTTAGTCTCGCATGTTAATATTTTTAAACGATATTTTGTACTTTTTGTCAATGTGATGTTTATTGTAAAAAAACCCACCGTTAAAATCAACTTAAACATTCGGATGTTAACGCACATAACTTAACATTCGGGTCTGGAGACGCAAGCGATTGTAGCTCACTGTCAATTTCAAACTTGGCCATGTCTTCCTCTTTCAACTGCATCATTACTCTATACCACCATTAGATTATGGTATGGCGCTCTAGCTAAACTAACCCACACTGGTCCACTGTAAGAAAAATAGGATTTAGCGATGGACATTATTGACAGAATGTAAAGATTTTTCGTCAATAAGCAAATTTTGCAACGGAATTTACTGACGGAATAGGTCATTGGAGAAACGGCCGTAGGTAATAATTGCCAATGAAGCACAGACTTTTTGTCGCTAGATAGACAAGGATTGTCCGTCAGTATATTTACCGACAGATTTGGTAGCTCCTTCAATAAATTGGTGTATAACTATACCGATGGAACTTAGTTGTCCGTCGATAAATTGATAAAATTTTACCGATGGATTTTGGTTTTCTGTCGATAAATATACTAATACTGTTTTTTAAATTTTTCCTTGCATTTAATTTTATTTGATAATTTTATGATTGACGCATAATTTATACTATTATTAGTTATCTGTGATAATATTTTGATTTGTTTCTACATTTAATTTGTTAAAACAGAAAATTGATTAATGATATACAGTAAAAATTATCTTAGTTGATAATAAAAAATCATTTTGTACAACAATAACTATTTAACAACTATTCATTTGGTGACTACAGCTATGTTATTCATTTGCTGAATGCGGATGAGGTGCTGCCCTTCCCCTTAAACTCAATCACCTCATTACGGAATTGGGCTATGTACTCTATCGACTGTTGCAACTAAGTTGCCAGTACTGTGCTCTGAAGCTCATGGACTTCATTGGATGCAGACCGTCTACTAGATGTTGCTGTACCGAATGTGGAGGATTGTGAATAACATGTGTTTGCAAATGAACCTAAGCCGAATATCCTTCCACAACGGTCCCTACCACCCATTGCATGAAGATAGGTTTGACTCTCATCAACATCTTCAGATTGCTGAGACTGTCGTTAAATGCTTTCTTGTATTTGGTTCTATCAGGAGGCAATGTTTATGTTAATAAGTGATAATTGTTAAGCATTAATATTAAAGCATAAATTTCACATACATTTAGTTCTCTACATCGGGTGTTAACAAAGGTTACACCGTCATGCTTCTTAGTATGAGTGAAAAAAACTGACGGGGTGTAGGCTTCGTGCCTATAGACTTTTCCAATATCAGAATAAAATGTTAAAAGTTAACTACAATTTACAAAAAAATTGGTAGAATTTTCTCTATTTTTATGATATTTACCCCCTGTTGAACAAAGAAAGTAACTCAACAACATAGCCATATATAGCACCAGATTAAATTGACACATCAAATTAAATTGAAATACATCAAAGTAAAAAAATTAGAATATAAGTGTAAAGTGTAGATACTTACAAGTCTTTCTGCATACTCGTGGTGGGTAATAGATCCTTCAGTATGTATGGGAAGACTCTCTTCCCCCGGTCCTCTACGTATGTTGGTAGAATTACACTCTGAAATAGACATTGCCTCGGATGATGTCTAATACTGCTGCCAACGACTCCATATTTGTTCAGAAATATAAGGCAGTCGTATGTCAGTTTTGTGCACCGCACCAACAAAATCTCAATAACGTGTACATGTTCGTTTCTCCTATACTTTATAAATGACCGCATCAAATTTAGAATCTCAAAAAAATTCTTTTTGAAAAAAGGAAAAACATATGATAAGTACTTATAATCTACAATATTTATCTAATTAATGTATAAAAATTAATT
This sequence comes from Erythroxylum urbanii, assembly GCA_027568935.1. Classification (NCBI taxonomy): domain Eukaryota; kingdom Viridiplantae; phylum Streptophyta; class Magnoliopsida; order Malpighiales; family Erythroxylaceae; genus Erythroxylum; species Erythroxylum urbanii. The sequence goes on along the minus strand of JAOQML010007501.1, from coordinate 1,669 downwards.
AAAAATAAAAAAAATATATTTTTTATACCTCAAACTCCTGATAATAAAAATTCTTTGTCGCCTGATAGATATTCTTCCATATATAACCCTCAAGATCAATCTTCTCTTTGAATTTGGATATCATGTTTCTTGAGCACGATCTAGATGGAATCAACCTAACATAAAAACAATTAATTTTATATCATTTTAAAATTTAAACTTATAACTTAATTATAAAAATATGGTGATTCATGTATTTTCACTTACAGATTGTTGATAATTGTGATGTAAGTTCTTCTATTAACTCCCTCAGCTCCAGACTGGAGGCCGTCTCCTTCATCCGCATCGTTTAACAGTGGATAGTGTAACAGTAGGTATGGAAGGTGATGCCTCATCTACAAGTGTAGTAGCTAGAGGTATAGCATTTGATTTAGTTACAGCTGCAGAATATGATGCTTCATCTGGATAATAACTAGCTCTAAATCGTGGTCTGAACCTTGGTCGTATCATATCTTATTTTTTCTTTGGTGGCATATTTTAACCTGAATTGTCTTGTTTATTAAACCTATGAATTTCTTGTATTAATACTAAGTTTGAATTAATCACATTGAAGTTAAAGTATTTATGCTTAAATTAATCATCTTCAATTGATTTCAATACTATAGTGCATGGCATTGTTTACACCTGTGAATCAAGAAAGCAAGTTTTCATTGTGACTTTTAGGCTCGTGGAATTTTTCACCGAATTAAGTCTCACGAGAGCTGCATCACAAGTTTCCAGCTTATATACCATCCTTGTAACTTAATTATACCTCAAATCATCCATAAGATCTCAAACTCATTTCACATACAGTAAATACTTATACTATTAAAGAGGAACATAAAAACTCATTAATGCTTATAAGAATATTCTAAATAACAACACAAAATCAAGACATCTTTTGCATTCACAGAAAACCTAAATGCATCAGATAAGGTGCCTAGATTTTACGCGTTAGGCGATATGGTTAAATTTTAAAAAATGGTCTCTCTAGTAAGACTAAAATTGAGTCCGAGATTGTACTTGTAATTTGATGGTCTAGAGAATTGATTTAGAAATTTGTTAAACCATGAAATTTATAGCTTTAAATGTTGTGTAATATTTTGCAAAATAGTTTAGGTAAATTTGTAATGGTTTGAGATATATATTTGATTTACCAGAACTATTTAGGGAATAAGACTTTAGATGTGTTCTATTTTTAGGAAAAAAATTTGGAGACTATAAAAAGTGAAACTGGGAAGGTGTTCAGATGAAAATTATATATATATACTCTGTGTGTGTGTGATTAATAAGTGTGAAAAATGTTATGGTTTCTATCTAAATGGTTTATAGGTTATGCTTACTGAAAATTTATCTCTATGAGTAAGTTTTGTGCGTTATGAATCGTACACTAATTTTGTGATTATGGTGAGTCATTATAAATATTCCATGAAAAGGTTGTATATATGAATTAAGAGACTTGCTTAAATTAGATGGTGTAGAAAATATATGAATAATCATGCGATATTTATTAAGTTATTAATGTTGTTATATTAGGAATATTGTAACACCCCACTCCCGCTGGACCCGAACCTGATATCGATGGTGATACCCGAGTCCGTGCCCCTCGAGGGTGGCGTGTCACATCACTTAACATTTAAAACTCGGTATA
>JAOQML010007492.1:0-11031 GCA_027568935.1 Erythroxylum urbanii | reverse complement strand
AGTGGAGCCTCAATCACGTCCAACACTGATACTAACAACATTGTACAAAATAACAAGGAACTCCAGATAACTCCTCTCCAAATAAATTTGGTTATTAATTCAGATCCCAGTGGAGCCTCAATCACGTCCAACACTGATACTAACAACATTGTACAAAATAACAAGGAACTCCAGATAACTCCTCTTTGATGGAACTCCAGACTTATTGATTTACTATACACACTAATCAAGAAGGCAGTATTTTATGCAGAATACTGTTGGACAAACTTTTTACTTTTCCCATTTATTTCCGTTTTTGCTTTAAACCCATATACATGGTTTCTTGATTAGCATATATTGTGTTCAAATTTGATCATCCATCCAAAGTTATGGTTTGGACATAGGCAATCTTAGTTGAGTCTCGTTAGTATGAAAATGTCAATGATCATCAACCAAAATCATAGTCAATCTATTGTTTTCAAGATGAGAAAGCTGATTGAGCACATCAATGATGAGGAAATAAATAGACGCAACTTTAAGCAACTCAATAAAAATTTCACTTACATTGCTGATTCATAAAGTTTTAACAATACGTAGACTTATTTCTAATTAGCAGAGAAATTATTTCTAGAGCAACTTCAATAGGAAAACTTGGGAAATGCACAAATGCTTGGTTTGGACTTTGGAGTGTGTCAAATAAGGCATCTGAGGCTCCTTTATTTATCGACAGAGATAGACTTAAACTTAGACTTAGCTTTTTAATTCCTATTAAAATACGTACATTGACAAATCAAAGTCTCCTTAATATATATAAAGCAGGGGAGAGGAGGGCAGTGCCTTACTCCTCAACAAACAGAAACAACCCTGAAAATGAGTCATACCAGCTCAGCAACAAAGCTATTCTTATCCTTTTTATTCAATCTAAACATGGCCACCGCGTCCTCCCATCTTCACCCCCTTCCTTTACAGGAGTCAGGAATTGGAGTGCCTCTGCAACTCCTCCTGTTAAAGAGGAGAACCCAAGTAATAAGCCGGTAGTGAGTTATTGGGATGTTGGTCCCACTAAGCTTACTAAAGAAGATGGTTCTGCTTGGAAGTGGAACTGCTTCAGGGTATGTACTATATTTTTATTCTCACTCTAGATTTATTGCCTTCTATTCTTTGGTCATATCAATGTAGTAACAGAAAATCAAAATCAAAACTTTGCAGCAATAGGAGAGCTACAAGCCTGACCTTTCAATTGAGGTGAAGAAGCATCATAAAGCTGACATCTTAATGGACAAATGCGCTTACTGGACAGTTCAAACTCTCAAGTACCCCACTTATTTATCTTTCAGGTATCTATTTTTTTTCATCCAATCTGAGTAATAGGAACAGGAATAGGACCCTCTCATCTCATAAAAAATGTTTAATTGAATTGCAGAGGCGTCATATGTGCCACGCCATGCTATTAGAGACAGTAACGGTAGTTCCACGCATGGTGGGAGGGATGTTATTGCACTGCAAATCATTGAGGAGGTTCGAGCAAAGCGGTGGATGGATAAAGGCATTATTGGAGCAAAGCCTGGTTATGAGATACTTGTCCGTTAATATAAACTTGAATTGACATTTAGTTCTGGAAGCTCAGAGAGAATGGTTTCATCTGTATTACAAAATTAAGCAGACTCGTGTATTACAAAATAGGGTTTCTATATTTTTTGGTTTTTGAAAATCCACACGTGTTTTTAACGTGGCATTGAAAGACTGACTGACTTGTTTATAATAGCGCGTGTATGACACTTCTTAATTACCATCCAAGAAAAACTTAAATTGAGCGTACTCGTGAAAGCTTAGACTTTCGTTGAACAAGTTACAAGTTTAAGTCCTAAACTAATCAAACTAAAAATTGTTAGGCCTTAATTTGGGCTTTTAGCCATGATTTGTATACTTGTAGGAAATAAATTTTTTTCATTTAAAACTTCAACACCCACCAACAATACCAAAAACTTATTTGTTTGATTTTTTTAAATCTATCTATACCACAAGTATATAGGTTATATATTTATAGTACAAATAGTATCATTCCTATAAGAATTGTTATTAGACACCTAAAAAATTTTGCAACACTTTGTTTAAGGAAAAACAATATGATAAGTATAGCTAGAAAATAAACTAATTTAAAGAAAATTGACAATTGAATAATTAACAAAGCATCAGTGAACTTGAGATTAACCAATGATAAAAACTTAGAAATTACTTCTATCCTTATTTTGTTTTCACCTTACCTTCTTAATTTAATGATACTTGACCATAGATATCCAATAGTTATGATTATCCTCTCTCGAGATCTAAACAAGTAATCCCAATTAAAATAGATAAGAATTTAATTGTGACCTCCCGATCTCTCAAAACTTTTCCTAATTATCCAATTAGATTTGAAGCAATCCTATAGGTAACTAATAAATAATTAAGATCTCTCGTCAATTGCCCATTAATCTAGTGTTTATAGGTCTATTATGGTATCAACCCTTGTTGTGCAACATAACACAAATATTTCAACTAATCTCCAAATTTAGATTGAAGATTAAACTTATAACCACAACAAGTTATGTTTCTATTAAATCAAGAACATAAAAGTTTAACAAAACAATTTAAGAGTAACTCATAAAAAAATTTATCAATTCATAGCTATAATAAATCCACAATTATTCATAATCAACATTAAGAAACAAGGAAAGAAAAGGAAATAGTAAGAGATTGAATATTGCATGTATTTTTCTTTTTGCCCTTGAGCTGGAAAACTCTACAGCTTTGTTCTTTTGGAATTTTTTCTTTCTGATCTCCTTGTTAGATGTTATAATACCTGTATGATTATGACAGTCCTTTTTCTCTAGCTTTTTTTTCAACTTTTCTTGCAGTTCCCTGTCTTTACTCATAATCCAAACACATTAAACATCCCATAAATCATATATTGAGATCAATTTCTTGCCCTAAACAATAATCATCGAATAAAACACACAAAACTAAACATACATCTAAGTCCTAAACACATGATTATCATGCAAGAAAACACCTAATAACATATCCTACACTTTAAAAAACACACTCTAAAAAAATACCTATCACTTATTATATTTCTTGAGCTAATGGGGTGACTAGGATCTGAAGAGCATTACTCTTTGGTTGAGATGGAATCTATCTTAAGGCTAATACCATGAGTTTCAACATGATTAGCGAGTTAAGTTTTAGGACTTAGAGGACTTAGAATTGAAGGGTTTTAAGAGGGGTTTCAACAATATTATTAGGGGGTTTGAAGCATTAAGGTAATTTGAAGGAGATAGATCTAGATTATAGGGAATATCTTGTAAGGTTAGAGGTTATGAGTGGTTAAAATTTATGTTTGGGGGTTGCTAGGACTGGAGATTGAGTCAGGGTGAGGTTGAATGAGATCTTATAAGGTTTAGGGGTTAGAGGTTTTAACTTTAGGCATGTAGCTTTTAGTTTGGGGGTGGTTGATATCATTTCTAAAGGTAAGAAATTAGAATTTCTATAGGTTTGAGCTGACCTTCCTCACATATTCTAAGAACTTGTAGTGAGTTAAGGAGTTTAGATAACATGTCCACCTCTCCACATATTTTGGAAAAACAATCTCTCCTCATCCCTGTTGTTTGCTCATCCAATCTTAGTGGTTTTTAAATTACAATTACCAAATGTCTTAGCCTTATTATTGTTCAATATTCATTGGTATATTATGGAAGCATTTTTAAAGTGGAATATTCTTGAGAGAAGCTTTATCTAAAGAAATTCATGCTTTCCAATGCCATGGACTCGACTCTATGACCTATTTTAAACTAGTAATGTCTCTAAACTTAAACATGAATTAATCTTCTTTCATTACAAGAACTTGCTATAGTACAAGTTTTAACCACACTCCTTGAATCCATGCTTTGATGGATAAAAAGGGGGCCTTTTATCTATGAAAAATCTAACTAAAGTTATGCTCCATTTGGGTACTCCTGTTTGAAGTATCTTTAGAGATGGAGAAATAATTAAGGAGGGGTTTTCCAAAACAAATGGGGTAAGTTTAAGCTTGAACAAGGCACCTCCATCACTTACCACTTGATTCCAGGCCTTCGGACAACCTATGCCTGATAGAATTAAAGTTATGTGAGATATAAAGGAAGTATTATAGTATGATGGAGAGGGAATAGAAGGGAGAGGAGAAGTTTAGGAAATTTTAGGAAATATGAGATATTTAATAAAGAAGGATCAATATAAGATATTGGACCTTATTTAGGCCCAATTAGTATTTAATTAGAATTAATTGTAATGATAATTAAAGTTTTATTGAAATTAAAATATAATTTTAGTTAAATTACTAACAAGTCCAAACTATATTATAAATATGTTTAAGTTATAAAGGAGTTAGCATTTTTTGCCTACCCTATATACACCACTTATAGAGCTCTCATAATATCTATGGATATTATTAGAGGTTAGACACGTGTACAACTATAGTGGTAATAATAAACCAGTTTCAAGAATAGTTTGAAGGAAGCTTTAAGAAAAGGATCAAGCTACACAATAGGGTATGAATTTATTATTCATATTTATTTTCTTCATAAAATTTAAGTGATCTTGACTTTTGAGAAATGAAACAAAAATGTTTTATATTTGTTTCACCACGCATAAGATCGAATACTACTATGATATGCTAACAATGATATCAAAATCATCTTTAATTTATTTAATTGTTATTAAATAATTATGGAATTAATTATGCAAAAGTTACATATCTTAAATTCTAAAAGCAGATTGGATCTAATTCATGAATAATTTGGTAATCTTACAAATAAATTAGATTTAATTAAATCTAAAACATTCAGATATGTTTCTTATAAAAGTTGCAAACATTAAATTGTTAAATCTAAAAAGTTTAAATTAATGTTCCTTGACACAAACCTTAACACGGTTAAAGTTATAACAAATTCACCAATACCAAGTGACTGAAGCAAGTCATAAAATATGGCTCCATACAAGTCTCAACTTCAGCTAGGTTAAGAAGTCACCCATATCTATAACCTTAGGTTTAGAATCCACCCAACACTCACTAATCCAATTATGTCCATCTACCAATTTGTTTAAATAAGAACCATTCTTGTCTACTGATTCTCTAATTTGAATTAATATTAAAGCATCTTTGTTTATGTTTTTATTATTTATTTTTTTGAAATTTTAGGATTTTGTGATTTTTGGGATCCCTTTTTTTGATTTTGAGTTATTGCCACTGAATGTGATTTAGTTGGAGAGAGCATTAGGTGATGGTCTCGATGATTAGAAGCAGGTCACCTGCTGATTGGAGAATATGAGTTCTATATTTTTGGGTTAAATTATAGTTAGGTTATTGAGGGGATGAAGTGTCATTGGTTAGAGGAGTAGCATGTTGTCATTTAAAAAAGAACTTGGCATATGGATGGTGATGGTGAGTGACCTATTATATTATAGCGGAGATGTGGTAAGGAGCCTAGGCATGAGATATATGAGATATTGCCAGCGGTTGAGATTGATGAAGGCAGAAGCTACTGGAAGTGGTGATAACTTTGATGCATGATGTTAGATATTGGATACTACTAGTGTGTGAGGCTTCTCACTCCTCAAATCATCACCAGTGAACTTGCCAAAAGTGAGAAGAGAATCAGAATGGTAGTGACTGGTTGAAAGAATGAGATAATAAGCGGTGTCTAGGGTTTCTTTCATAAAGATGGGTAATGGTTGGCAATTGATTTAGGCTTGTTCTAGGAAGAATAATTGAAAATAGTTTCTAATTGAATTTAAAAATTATTTTTCAAATCAAACTGAATTTCTATTTAAAGGCTAAAAGCCCAAATCGGGGTTTAACTTTTTTGAGTTTGATCAGTTTGGGACCTAAACTTGTAACTTGCTCAAAGAAAGTCTAAAATTTTATGAGTCTACTCAATTTAAGACTTTTTTGGACAAAAATTAGGGCATGTTTTACATGCATCGTTACATGCAACAACATGGCACCGTTATCCTTTTTTCAAATGCCACGAATAAAAGAGTAAAAGGTTTTAAGTTTTAACACTAAAATTCTGTAAATTTCCTAAATTCTGTAAATTTTGTAAAGTAAAAAAAGAGAAACCTAAAAGTTAGAGAAAACCTTAAAATCCCAACGTCGCCTCCCTTTCTAATGCATCTTCACTGTCGGCCATTCCGCTCTAGTCTTTATGCATGGGTTGTCTTGCCTGATTCATGCATCAAAACCATCACCAGATCTTCGCTTTATCCTTCGTTGAAGAGGTTATGTTGCCTGGTTGATGCATCTTCATTGTCCCCTGATCTGCGCTCTAGTCTTCATTAAAGGAGTTGGCTTGCCTAGTTTATGCATCATCTCTTGAAACTAAGGTAAGTCCTGGGATGGAAATTAGCCATTAGACTGAAGAGAAGAAGATTATCTCTAAAAAAATAAACTTGATAATTATGCTATTACATGACCAATTATGATTCTATGACCCTTTAGTGTTTCTAATGTTATTAATTGTTTATGTTTGCTAATGTTAAGGTAATGACTTTATCTCTTTTTAAGTAGCTTAGAATAGGACTGAAGCCTACTATAGTGTCACTCTAAGCTGTTTATATATACAAGTTAATCTTTTTTGAGTTACTCTTAGATCCTTGTTTATATATACAAACCATATGGATGTATAATAATTGCCTATAATCTAAACATTTTGTCTATGGACTGAATTATTCATCTCTCAATAAACTTGCCTCAAGAGAGGACTAAGTTTTTTTTCTACTTCTTTTATAAGTCCACTTATGCATTCCAAAAAAATTCCTTACAATAAAAAATCATAGATATATTATTGAATTGACTCTCTATAAATTATTCTAAGTGAGGCTTTAATATAGTGCTCCCCTATACTTTTAATCTGAAGGGAACATATTTTTAAAGTAATTCAATGAAGATTATAGGATTTGTGCTAATCATATTGAAGCTATCGATATAAAGTATAAAGAAAATTTCTTTAGTTGGAGGAAATAAAAAAATTGGAAATGGCACATAAGAAAAAATGTAGATGGGTTTTGGCCATTGACGATAGTTTGAAATCGTCCAAACATCTGATCAACAGGCTCGTCTTCTTGCATTTTAAACAGCTCTGGTGTACAAGAATACTGATCTTGGACTCTTTCACCTGGTTTGTGCCTTTATGTGCGATGGATAGAGTGTCCCACATCTCCTTAGCAGTCTCGCATCCATGAACTTTATCATATTCACTTCTGCTCAACGCACAGCTCAGAAAGAACTTGGCCTTTGAATTTAATTAAAATCTGGCTTTGTGTTCAGCTGACCATCTGTTGCGAGGAATGGCATTTCCTTCATCATCTACTGGTTCGTATGGTCCATTCTCGATGATATCCCAAAGATCAATGTGTGTGGATTCTATGAAGAGCTGCATCTTGTCCTTCCAATAATGATAATCTTCATCATTGAATGCAGGAGGTCTTGTGACTGAGGCACCTTCAGCTATAAAAACATGTGATTCTGCCATGGATCTTTGTCCTTACTTTGTAAAGGTGGTTCTAGGAAACCTAGCTCTGATACCAATTGAAGTAAATCACACGTTAGTATAGACTTTACGTACAAGAAACTCGATACACAAGAAGGGGGTTGAATGATTTATCCTTTTTGTGAATATAAAATCTTGCTAAGAACTTCTCTTTCTTGTTAAAAAGATATCACAAAGTTATACAAAAATTATTACATAGTTAAATCCCAAATAACTTCTATATAATTGTTTAACAACAAAATAAACTGAAGTAAAGAATAGAAGATAGACACTGCGATTTTTATACTGGTTCATCCCAAACCGTAAGCTACGTCCAGTCCTCAGAATTCTTCTGAGTGTTTCACTATACTTCAAACGATTACAAGTATTCTTTCTTCCCTTCCAGAGCCTCTTTAGGTCTCTTACAAAGTATTCTTTCAGCTATCTTAACCTCTCCAGGCTATCAGCCTTTTCTTTCTCTCACTAGAGAAATATTTTGAGCTTTTGTTACAGTAGGGTTAGCTCTCTTTGGATCGCACTACAGAATTTCTCTTTTCTAAGTAAGCACTGAACGCTCAAAGATCACTTATTTCTGAATCGTAAGATTTGTAAGAATTTTCTCTAAGATTCTCTAATCTTTTTTTCTAAGATTGTAACATCTTCGACTACGACTAGTATTTATAGCCTTCGTCTCGAACTGCTTCTTGATCTTTGATAACCGCTTCTTGATTCTTGATAACCGTCATTTAGTTGAGTTCTGCAACTAACTCTAACTAAATAACTGTTCAGACGTGCCAATGTATCTTCATGATATCGTCTATGTTTTCTTTGCGTCTGTATTTCGACTTTGCGTCTATGTGGTCTTTACGTCTGTGTCTGTGTTTTGACTTCACGTCTGCGTTTGCGTTTGCGTTGTGTTTTGATTTTGCGTCTGCGTTTGTGTCTGCGTCTGCGTTATGTTTGCGTCTGTATTTCGACTTTGCGTCTATGTGGTCTTTGCATCTGCGTCTGCGTTGTGTTTTGACTTTGCGTCTGCGTCTGTGTCTGTGTTATGTTTGCGTCTGTATTTCGATTTTGCGTCTGCGTTCTGTACTTTGTCTGCACACTTAACACACTTGTCAAAAACGTTTATTTGTTTCTAACATTATTTTTATTTGATTGTCACTAATATTAACCATCGTAAAGTCCTCTGACTTAACAACTCTGACATTCCTAAATATTTAGGTAGTTATAATGCGTTGCTAGACGCCAATCTTGATTTATGATTATAAATTGTCTAATTGAAAAATTAAAGATAAATTAAAAAGAGTTTTAATTTATCTAATTGTAATTATGAATTAGATTTAGAATTTATAATCATTGCCAACATATTTGGGGACCTAATAAGTCTCACATATAGAATATGTTGAAGAGAGCAAAGTTAATTTAATCAAATTGGACTAGATTGTAAAGTTTGAGAAACTTTATATAATTAAATATGAGATATTTAATAAATAAAGATCAATATGAGATATTAAATCTTATATGGGCATAATTGATATTTATTTATAATTATTTGTAATTTTAATTGAAATTAGAATTTAATTTCAATTAAATTACTAAAACATCCAAAGTTTATTATAAATAGGCTTAAGCTCTATGGAGCTAGCACTTCATGCTTAACCCTTTCTGTAAGAGTTACAGAGTTCTCTCAACTCATTCTGTGAATATCGTTAGAGGCCGAACATTTGTGCGCTATGGTCGTTGAAACTGATCGGTTTTGAGAACGGTTCGAAGAATAGGACAAGATAAAGGTCAAGCTTCAAAATAAGGTACGAATAAAGTTTCCACTTTATTATGATTTGTGTTAATCATTTTATAGAATTAAAGTGATCTTGTTTTTCAAGAAACTAAAGATTGTGAAAAAGTTTTGTAATTATTCTGCTACGGTCGAGATCGGATCTCGACTCAGTATTCCAACAATTTGAACCTTTAAATCTCAAACATTTTTCTTAAATAGTTCAATATTTGATTATATTTTTACAAATATTGATTCTTTCTTGTCCTGTCTGTCTCATTCTCAGAGGTGAAAATAAAATGATAATAAAATAAGATTAAATAATAGGAAGGAAAATATTCTTTCTTGCTAAGGCTGCCCACTTCCTAACACAACCGTTTAGACCGTCGATGTTCACTCAGGCAGGCTCAGCCCTCTCCACTCCACCAACACACTGCTGGCTTGCTATCTTAATTTAATTTTCCTTACTACGTACGTGCCTCTCTCTCAATTGTTCTCACTATACCCTCTTCTACTCGTTAATTCACTTACCACTCTCTCTTAAACAACTGTGTCTCTCTCACTACAGCCTCTTCGAGTCATTAATTCCCTGAAAGTGATAGACCCTTTCCGTGTTCCACTGCCTCCTCTCTCTCTCTCTCTCTCCCCATAATGCTTGAGTATTCTGCCATGCCGTATAAACTAAGTAACTTTCTTTTTGAATTCCTTTATTATTATTCTTTTTTCTTTCAGATTCTCCATGGCAGGACATAGGACTACTTCTTAAAGTTATCTTCTTTTTGTCTTTTTAAAATTGGGCTTTGCCATTTAATAGTTTATGGAGTTCACATCCGTGTTTGATGTCATCCAAAATTAAATGCGCACTTACCATTTTCACATGCAGATGTATCGCCCCGTGTATGCTTTCCCTGCAACTACTGCATAGGCCCATCCAAAGGCTTTCAACCTTTTCACTTCTAGATCTTCAAGTTTGGTGGTCGTCTCTGTACCAAGAAGTAGTAACTCTAGTTCTAATGTCTGTTGCGGAACAATCATCATCAGATTCATCGAATTTAGCTTCACTGCCGCTTCCGGTTAGATATGTTGATCCTTTGTTGAAGGATTTGAATGAGAAAAAACTGAGTTTTAGACGAAACGTTGTTTCTTTAGCTGCAGAGTTAAAGGAAGTCCGCAGCCGCCTTGCTTCAGAAGAGCAGTCTTTTGCTAGAGAAACATTACGCAGACGTGTCAGAGATTTGTTGGTCTTTATTCTCTTTTTACTGCATGGAATTTGATCATTGTCTTTCCCGTTCCTCGTTTTTGCTTTCTGGTTGTGGGGTCAATTATAGATAGATGTTTCTTCCATAAAGAAGTTTGTGTTAATCCAAAAGAATGTTTTGTGTTAAGTTTCGTGTGCTTTTAATTTGACAGGAATCAGAGACGAAGGCTCAAGTTTTAGAGGAGGCTGTTCATAGGTTGCAGGAGACGTTGCAGGAGAGGAATTGCCAACCGCAGACTTCATCTTCAACTACGGATGAGGTCCTTTACATATCCCTGTTTTTCTCTTTATTTTGAGATAGGAATGAGAATGAAAATTAAGAATTGAAGTGGAAATGAAATCAAGCGCGTTTGGTATACAATTGACAAATAGTTACGTTAATATTTGGTATTTAATATTTAAAATGATAATTAAAATTTTAGTTATTATATAATTTTTTAAAACTATTTTATAAACAATTAATCAAAAAA
>JAOQML010007483.1:0-12502 GCA_027568935.1 Erythroxylum urbanii | reverse complement strand
ATTTATTATTTTTAGTATATTATAAATACAAGTTTAGTGAAAATTAATTTATTATCATATAAAATTTGATCAATATTTGAATAATCATTAAAAATTATATTAAAATTAATTTAATAATATGTTAAACAAATTTCACCTGTATAATAAATCTACCATCCACTTGAGCTTGTTCATATAGATAAACTTTCTTAAAGAGTGTTTTTTCATCATCATTAATGAAAGTAGGTCTTGAGAAAGCACCTACCTAATGATAATCTTTCTTTATATTTATTATAGATTATGGTCAGAGTTGGTAATGGGCAGACAAAACTCAGATCACCTATAACATGAGCTCAGACTAAACTTTGTAATTTCAACCTAGGTTTGAAGTTTGGGTCTTGCAGCTTGATTAGGGTCAAAGCATGCAAACCAAATTCAAACTTGAGCTATATAGAGCTTGCCTAGGCCCAAATCCCAATCGAAACATCTCAAACCCAAAAATTAAAAACTACGAGTAAAAACTGAAGTAATCAATAATCCAAACACAAGAAACCAAAGTAAAACCACAAATGCAACATGATCGTGATGTTAAAACATGACATCCACATTTTTATTCAAAACAACCAAAAAGCGCAAAATACTTTAAGGTTCTGTCAAAATTGTTAAATACTCGATAAGTGGCATCAAAATGCCTCATTTTGGCATTATGGGAATGGAATGAAGTGCATAAATCATGAACAATTTTATAGTTACTATAAATGCAACATAAATACATACTAAGCATCCTTTTTTGATTGGATTTACATAAAGCTATTGCGATTAAGGATAATATGGCAAATAAAAAGAATTCATCAACCACTCAACAAAATAGGCGACCAAATAAAAACTACTCCAAGTAATGTTGATAATAGTATGTATCTCCATATAAAAAAGAATAATTAGTTGGTGAGGTCTTAATACCATATGCTCAAAAAGTTAAGAACTAACCCCTAAAACACGTCAATTAATGAGTAGTTTTCAAATAATATATAGTTTTACTCGAGTGGCAAAAGATTGATATCGTATCTCTTATAGGATCTGAAGACCTGAGAATCACTAGAAGTAATCAAGCCACCAACTATGCTAATACCTATAGTTTTTTTCCTTTTTCCAATGATAAGCATATTTTAAATAGGATTCAATCACTTTTAGCTTATAGTTGTAAAATCTATAATTCATTATTGTCATTTTTCATTGTAGCATCACTCTATATGTAAAACTAAATACATACAATAAAGGAGATATAAGATGATTAGGCCAAATCATAAGTGCTCATGTTTCAAATAGCTATATTCCTTAATAGGTGATGAATATATAAACTTTGAAAGTGATTTAGATACATAATAGTCCAATAATTTACTAAAAGCTAAAATAGAAATGTCAATATGGAACAACTAGAAATGTTACTTTTATCCTAAGAAAATGATTGATATGTAGCTTTTTTCCTTTCGTAGGCTTCTACTTTTGCTCCCACTTCTACTCTGGCTTCTTCAAGGTAGGATATAATTACAATGATGATGTAACAACTGGTGAAGAATGTACCTAATTCAAACTAAAGCCAAATGATGTAAATATTTTTTATAAAATACGTACATATTCCAAAAAAATATCTAACATAATCTTTGATCAAATATAACTCAACTTAAAGATAACTCACTGCCATATAACTTTTCTTATAATTATCAACCATCTGTATGTTTGATGTAATGGCAATTTGTCTAAGATTAATTGACAACATCTTTAATGTCAAATTTTTTTGTTTAAAAATCTTGAAGATTTCTTTTATTATGGTATTATAAATTGGCATCTTGAAGGTCAATCAAAGTGACGTAAAAAGTATCTTGAAGTTTTAATTGTCCATAATTGAGAGTAGATATTCATTCTCTATAAGATTCTTCATAAAAAAATGCTTGGATTTCTCAAGATCATATTCCATGATAGTCATTTCACTCTTTTCTTTTATTAGATTAGAGGTAAAAAAAAAGTTAGGTTTGACCTTCTAATACCTTCTTTCTTTTATTACAGGAGTTTATGTACTTTTTTTAAATAAAATGGTTCACCTTTAAAGCCTTCGACCAAAATTTGATAATAATACTTAGATTCTGTCTTATCAACTCTATCAATTAATTTATATTGATGAAGTAATTCCAAACATCACTTCTTATTTTTGGAGACTAGTTCTTTCAATTTAAAGTATTCTTCTCTAAGTATATAACTAGGTATTGGATTGTAACTCTCTATTATGTTGGTTTGTGTTTTTAAAGAATTAATTTGATCCACTTGAAACAATTATAAACGATGATTAATTTTAAATACTATAAAGTACATATACTATGTCTAAGAAGTGATATAATGAGATAACAAGAAAAAGAGATTTATTATGAAAGAATAAGAAAAAGAGATATACTATGTAAGAACAAGTAACAAGATATTTTACATTATGTTACATATTTTAAAAAAAACGTCATATATAAAAAAAAGAACAAGACAACATGCTAAAATGGATTGAGGGTGACTATACATGCATATTCAATTTTCCCGAACTTTGGCTATAAGCATGATTCAAATAAAATATCAAGCAAGCCATAGCAAAATAGTCAAAAAATGGGAATGTAAGGTGGAATGACGTTAATGTGAATAACTTGAACAACATGAATAACTATTAAAAACTTCTCTTACTGAGGTTTATGAAGATTAGAGACATAAACATAATCTGTAAATATATTATAATATTGGATTTAATGTAACACCTACCTTTGTTGTTAGAAGGAGGTCATATTTTACTTGCAGGATCAAATAGTAATACTCTAAAGGTGCTAAAAATATTTACTAGTTATGTAATTAATTTTTTGCAAAGAGGTTAATAAGGTTTTGCATTCTTATGGATGAAGAAATCATAAAAGGGACAAGTGTGTCCAATTCTTTAAGCAATCATTAAAGCATGGGGAAAATTGTTAACTAAAAGTTCTTGCTATCTAACTTCTCAAATTAAACTCTACTGAGGAGAAAATTTAAGGTCATTTTCCTCTTATTTATACCCAATCTTCAGAGTAATGCTTAAAACAATTAGAAAAAGTACATTACCCAAAAGCAAAAGGAAAAAGATATCATAAAACAAATAAAGGAAAAAAGAAGAAAAATACTTTTCCTTAACTATATTTTAAAGATTTTATATGAAACATTATTGTCAATAATGTTAATCGAAGGGAATTGAATTCAATATTGAACAAAGAAAACAAGAAAGTAAATAAAAATGAAAAAATAACACAAGGAATGTCTTAGCTCATTAAAGCGCACTAGTAAAGTGAGTCACACTTTACATGCTAATCAGTTCAACATAACATAGTAAAAGCTTTAATAAATGTAAACTACTCCTAACAACAAAGTTTTTAAAAAGCATTTAAATTTCAAAACATCCCTGAACCTTTTAAAACTAGGGACGGCAGTCTGGGCCCAACCCGACCCAACTTGACTTTGACCCTAGTAGGCTAGGCCACGAGTCGGGCAGGGACTAAGGCTATCCTAGCTTGTGGTCTGAAAGGAAGGTGCAAAACGACATCTTTTGCAAAATTTAAGTGTAGCCAAACTGGGCCAGCCCACGGACCTGCAACCATCAATCTATGGGTCAAGTCGGGTTGGGCCCTATTGCCATCCCTATTTAAAACAACACCAAAATTTCAACACAACCCTGAATCATTGCATCTTAAATCTAACTAAGTGATAGTAAAACAGAAAAGAAAGTTAAACTCCATATGCTTCTAGAAATCACAAAATAGTAATAAATAAAAGAGACAACAAGTTAATATGTATTTTTTTGGAAAATGAAAGAATAGTGATATTAACATAGCAAAAGCTAATACAATGTTACAAAAACAAATTTTCTCAAAAAGACAGTTAAACTAAGAGTTATAGCCCTATTTGGAAGTTCACAAACAAAAGTTAACTAGATAACATCAAGACATGCCGCCTACACTTTCAAACAGAAAGTTATAAGCACCATTTTTCTTTCATATTGGCTAGTAAAAGATGATCCACTCGCTTGGCTAGCATGGCAGCTCAAATCCAATTCACAATATTTTGGACTATCTTGTATTCATCTTCCTCCCTGTGTTTGTACAAATGATAATTACGGTCCTTCCATATCATGTATACGGTAGTGATAAATGCCAATTTCAATAGGAATGCATTCTGTTTTCTAGGCTTGGAATAGTTTCTGAACCATCACAGGGTAGTCTCTCACTCGTCGTTATGGTTTACTACATTTGTCATGTAAATAATTATATTCCATATAGCTTTTCTATATTCACAAGAAAAAAATAAGTGGTTTTAATCTTCATCAGCATTACAACATAGAACACAGTATGTTTCAGTCGGAATGAACCATCTACATTTATTCCTCAACCTATTTTTGACAGCTAACTAAGCAATAAAGGATGCTTTTGGATGTAGGGAATTATGCCAAATGAGATTATACCAAGGGACTTTCATTTATACATTCTAGAATAACCTATATAGGATTCATTTGTGAAATTACCTTACGGGTTTGGAGACTGGTATATTTCATCTTCCATACCCATGTTCCCCAGTTGAGGAAGGTGCTCACCCAGTGTCTGGAAACCCCTGAAGTTACCCTACCATTATCCATTTTGAATTCAGATTGAGACCAGTTGGCAATCTCCTTTTTAAATATGCAAACCTTAGGTTTTATATAAGAGGACTAGCTGCAAGCCAATTATCATACCATATCCATGTACCCTCACCTCTATTGATTCTGTGTTTGATATAAGGGTAAATTAGAGGCCTAATCGTCGACATTTGGTTGAAAGACCAAGAGAAGTGCTTAGAAATGGCAAGATACTATAAATTAATGTCTTAGAGATGAATAACATGTACCTATTTTGTCCATAACGATTCCTTATCGGAAAGTAACCTCCAAATTCTCTTACTAAGTAGCACCTTTTGCATCTTTGATACAGAAATGATGTGCAATCCTCCTTGTTTCTTAGGTGTGGTGATCTCATTCCAAGCAACTTTTGCCTTTTTACCTATTTCATCCGTGCTAGCCGATATAAAGGCTTTCATCAATCTATCAATTTCCTTCATAATCTTCCTAAGTAGAGCGACGTGTGCTATCTAGTGAATGTGCAGGTTACTCAAGACTAAAATGATAAGAGTTGCTCTTGACGCATATGAAAGGTGTTTACTTTGCCAAGAATTGACTTTCCCTTTAATCTTTTCCAGCAAAGGAATGCAATCAGAAACTTTTAGTTTATATGTAGTAAGAGGTAAACCAAGATACCTAAAAGATGGAGGTTGGATGCCTAACCCTGTTGCTGTCCTTAGTTCCTGCCCATTGCTAACATCAGCTAATAGATACATACTACTTTTCTCTGTATTTATATAGAGACCCAACCATTTGGAGAATAATTGTAAGGCTTGCAAAAGAATGTTGATAAAGACGTTCTCTAAAACACAAAATAACAAAACGTCATCTATAAAAATAAGGTGAGATAGTTTAACCTTAGTACATTTCTCTTGGAATTTGAACAGTTGGAGGCTATAAGGGAATGAAAAAACTAATATAAATTGTAAGTTTAAACTGAAAAATCTTAACAATCGATCAATATAATAACATATTTAATTGGTATAACAATAAAGATAACTAAAAAATGCTCTAAACTTTGAGATGCAAAGTAAGGTAAAAGTTATAGCCGTTATTTCTAATATGAACTAGGATTTGTTATTCAATTTATGTAACTTTATTATTCTAATCTCATAATGTCAGGAAAGTATAATAAAACATAACAAAATGTCATTTAACCTAAAAAACAATAAAAACAAAACAACTAAACACATAAAGAAAATAATCAAACTAGAGATAGAAACTTTTAATTGATATAGTAAAAAAACTGAAAGAGTTATTAAATCTAAACCATAAGTTGACTAAAAAATGTTGATGATAGCTTTGTTTAGTGTCAGACTCTGCCTCTTCTATGATTTGTTCCCTTTACCCAAGTAATACTGATGCAACCCTTTTAAAGATGCTTAAAATGGTTTTCTTTCACACTCCAATCTCTTTTTAAATGCTGAGACAACCTCATTGCTATTTAGATGTTACTAAAATATGAGGGAAAAATAAAAGGGGTTTATTGGATTCAAGGGATTTTACTCAAAAACAAAATAATTGAAGAGAAAGTAGAGTTGAACTATTAAAAGAAGCATTTCTAAAGTGAAACAAAGAGATGAAGTAGTGGGATATTTTTGGTGAAATCAAATAGAGATGACAACAGAAAAGAAGGAACAAGCAATAGAGGACACTAAGAATGATAAGGGCATGCACAAATCCAAAGACTCAAGGGAGAAATACGCAGCCTAATCGCAAAGGCAAAATATTTAATTAGTAAACGACATCATTTGTTAAACAAAACAATATCATTTTATGTATGGCTGAGGTTTGGGCTTTGAAATGTAAAATCCTAGTCCAAGCTTGACCTAAAGTTTAAAAATCAAAAAAGAAAAAGGAAAAGAAAAGAGTCTAACTCGTAGTTAACTTGAGTGTCAAATTTATTAACTTCAAGCTGAACTAGACTGAATCAAACTCAGACCCTTTTACCATCTATGTTGTCTTTGTTACTGAATATAGCTTAACGTCATTTTTAGTGTAAGTCCCTAAAAGATACCCTAGTTGAAACGAGACATGTGACATAGGAGTTAAAATTGTTCTATGATTTGAATGTGAAAGATATATGACTTAAATTTTTGTATTAATGGACTATAGTTAGTAAATTGGAATTAATTGATACCATTAGAGAATTGAGGTATTTAAATGTATATTTGATATAGAAAAATTATTAAGTGACAAGTTAAGTTGGTATATGAAAATTAGAATGACTAAGCCTATGAATTAGTGACATTTGGCAAAGCTAATACATTGACATTTGGCATCATTTAATGTGTGACATTTGGCAGCATAATATGAGGACAAGTGGCCTAGTTAAATTGTAATGAATGGCTACTTAAATGGTGGGTAAGTGGGCTTCATGCCTTGGTGTTAAGTGGCATCTTAAGCTAGTAACCCCAAGCTGGTGATGAAGTATATCTCTGCTGGAGTAATTCCAACTTTTTTCATTCTTATTTTGCTCTCCTCCGAAACCTCCCATCTTCTCTCAATTTCTGGACTTCTGATGGAGTTTGGATCATTAACACTAGGAAGCTTTGTAAGTTCTTCCATTAAGATGTAGGTCTTGTGAATCGATGTATTATTACTTTGTTGATGCTGAAAGTTGCACATTAAACTTAGGTATGTGTTGGTTGTTTGAAAGCTTGGTTTAGCTAGATTTTGGGAGTTGAATTTAAAGTCTAGTAAGGTAAGGGAGTACTAAACTTGGTTTTGATATTTGAAGTGGATAAAATGTGTACTGAATTAATGAAAAATTGTGGTTAGAAACTTGATACATGCTGGATACTCATTAGAAGGAGTGGTTCCATTGAACAGGTACTGGTATATTAGCCATATCTTGACCTGTAGACATCAACGTGGATGATTTTAAATTCAATTTAAACTACAAACATATATCTACAACTTTCATGAAGGAATCGAATTTGATTTATGTCACTAAGGGATTTGAAATTTGGCTTGAAGTTGAGGCCTAGTTGTTGTCCACAGTTAAGAACAGTTTGTAGTATTTTGGGTATAACTCTTAGAATAATGAACCAAATTGAATTAACTTTATTTCTTTTGAAACTTAATACATAGAGGAGCATTTTTTAGAAGAACATATTGTCTAAAAACTTCAATTGCTGGGTCAGAATGGCCATAAAAATTGATCCAAAAATTAGTCTTGTGAAAACAGCTATTTGGAAGTTTCGGGTCACTTATCCCACAATTTTGGGAAATGGTTAGGAAGGTGAAAAAAAAGAGATTTTGTGCAATTGATAAACTATACAAGGTTAATTCAATTTATTTGCTACAATAGGACTTAAATGTACTTGTTTAAGGTGTGTTTGAACTTAAATTGTTATTCGATGTAATTGAGTAATAGTTAGTTTAATTATGCATTATTAATTGAGATGATAATGTAAAGGATGTATAGTTTACAATGTTGAATTACTTAATGTGATCATAAATGAATGTGTTACAAAGAATTATGTATTATGAATTAGATATGAATGCTTGTGAATTGGGAATTTCTGCGATAATATTGTGATAATTTCGAACCATCAGTTGTCCGAGGAGTTTGATAGTTGGGATTGTGTTGGAAGTGCTTTCTATTTATGTGAATATACATAATTTTTTATGACTCAATACCTCTATTGATGCATTATTACACATACTTGTAATTACATGACATGTTAGTTTGTTTGAAAATTAGTGAATATGTTAAGTTGAACAAAATGGAATAAAGTAGTATATGTTGCAATATGTTCCTCATATGAGAATTCTAAAATGAACTTATTTTGTTTTAAAATTGTTAAGACCTAGTCATAGGTAAATAGGCATACCTAGAAGGGTCTGTATTTGCTCCTGTGACACTTTGGTGTCTCCTATTATTGACACTTTGGTGTTTCCTGTTATTGACACTTCGGTGTCTCCTATTATTGAGAGACAAGTCTCTCTTGTTCG
The DNA here is from genome assembly GCA_027568935.1 of Erythroxylum urbanii. Taxonomy (NCBI): domain Eukaryota; kingdom Viridiplantae; phylum Streptophyta; class Magnoliopsida; order Malpighiales; family Erythroxylaceae; genus Erythroxylum; species Erythroxylum urbanii. The sequence continues at coordinate 3,861 of JAOQML010007483.1, read as the reverse complement.
GTGATACCGATCACGGTATCTCCTATATTATTCCCATTACCCACTTCTATATAAAGGATTAACAGACTAACTTGTTTTGTATTCCGTTATATGCTCATTTATGATATAGATAAGTTTTGATCTAAAAAACTTGAGCTCTGTTCTGAAATCAACAAATTCTGTTTTGTTACAAACAAGTTTTGTTCTGTTATGTTTTGTTCTAAGATTCATGATATTTTGATTCAGTTTGAAAATGGATAAGTAAACACTAATTATAATCTAATGTAATTTTGAATATGTGAATGTTTGGATGAATGTTTGAAACGTTTATCAACTTATATCCTGTTTAGTTTATTCCCCACTAAGCTTTAAACTTAGCATGGTAGTTTTGCCTCGTGTAGGTTTAGATAGGAAGGTTTGAAAACTGGGACAATAACATTCGCAGTGGCCAATGAAGAATGTGTTTTGTTTTGGGAATGTATGTTTGGGTTGTATGTAATAATATGTGACATGTTGTATTTTGTTAAAAGTTTGTAAATATTGTAATACAGAGTGTATTTGAACTTAAGACATGTACTGTTTTGTTTAAGGGTTTATAATGTAATAACTTTAACTCAGGATAGTGTTGTAATTGAAGCATGTATTCATATAAATTTAGTGTGTTGGTTAAATTTTGTTTAAAGTCGAATATGTATAAAAAGGTAATGATTGGTTGTTTGAATTTTGGCAATGCTTTGTATTGTTTTGATATGTTTAAGTCCTGTCTTAGGTAACATCCGCATATCCTTCCAGGGGATATTTGGGTGTTACATCGTTTGGTATTAGAGCATGGTTTAGGCAATTCTGGTGTAATCAGTGCTTAACTATTGCTTATACTTAGATATAAAAGTTGTGTTTTGGCCTAATACGGTTTGTCCCATGTTTTGGTTATAGAATTAAAGATGGAAAGATCTCATAAAGCCGTTGACGAGGTTGCTGAGAGTAATGATCCTAAGCGATCTCGTCCATCTATCTCTGGACCCTCTGAGGTCAATCGAGATGAAGCTGAGATTCCACCTCCCTCTCCAGCTTAGGGAGAGGCTTTGGTTAAGTTATCGCAGGACATGATGACATTACTACACCGTATGATCGCATCAAAGGCTCCAATTGGCCAATTGCAGAAGTATGAAGCTGAGGAATTTACTGGGACTTCTTTTGAGGAATCTGAAAGAGCTGAGTTCTGGATAGAGAAAGTAAAGTGGGTATTAGATGAAATCAGTTGTTCTCCAGATCAGATGGTGCACTGTGCTGTCTCTCTTCTTCAGGGAGCAGCCTATGAGTGGTGGAAGTTCATTTTGAGAAATCCTCAGCTACCGATGCCTCTGACTTGGTATTTTTTTACCCAAAAGTTCAAAGCTAAGTATGTTACGAAGTATAAAAAGGAGAAGTGGAAGTAGTTTTTGAACCTGAAGCAGCAGAGTCTGTCTGTTGCTGAGTACGATAAAGAATTTAATCGGCACAGCAAGTATGCACCTAAACCGGTACTTATTGAGGAGTTTCAATGTCATCAGTTTGAGGATGGTTTGAAAGATTCGATTAAGGAGCATCTTACAGCATTCACTTTACTGTAGTAAGTAAATTACCATCAGCTAATGCAAGTTGTCATGAAAATAAAGAGGTAAGCGATGGTGAAGAGAGAAAGGGCTCAACGAAGGGGCTTTGCTAGAGGAGGCAAGCAGAGTCGTGAAGGTGTTTCCTCTATACTGAAATTTACTCAAAGATCTATAGCTAGGGAAAGGTGACAAAACTTTCCCTCATCGGCTACTTCTGGTAAAGGTTCCTCAATAGGTCAAGGTTTTGGTGCTCCGGAGCATCCTCATTGCTCTGGACATCATTGGGGTACTTGTTGGAGAGCTACAGGTGCATGCTTCCGATGTGGCAGTATTAAGCATCTAATAGCTAGGGACCCTATGAGACAGTCTCAGACATTACAAGCTAATAGGGAGGTCTCTCTTGTGTTGAAAATCATGTATCTGCTGGAATCAGAGGATGAGGTAGAGGTCGTGGAGGATTTGGTCAAAATAGACCTAATCCAAATACCCATTCAGAAACTGTTGATCGACTAGCTGTTGCTTTTTCTTCGGCTCGAGCTTATGCATTGAAAGCTCGTGAGGATTAGGATGCACATGAAGTCATGTTGGTATTATTTCTCTTTTTAATTCTAAAATGCATGCACTGATTGATCCTGGATCTACTCATTCCTATATCTGTGTTGTAGAAATGTCTGATAAGGAGATGCCTATAGATCAGTTAATGTATGACATTCATGTAACCAGTCCTCTGGGTTATGTGTTGGTTAATCAGGTGTTTAAGAATTGTCCTATTATGATCCAAGAAAATGAATATATGGCAGATCTGAGTAGATTGCCTTTTCATAAATTTGATTTGATTCTGCGTATGAATTGGTTATCCAAGCATCAGGCAGTGGTTCATTGTAATGTTAAGATAGTTGTGCTTAGGAAGCCTTATCAGCCTGAAATAGAATTACATGGCATCCACACTAGTTCTTTAGCTAATGTGGTATCTGCTATGCAAGCCTGAAAGCCCCTCAAGAAGGATGTGAAGCTTATCTAGCTTTTGTGTTTGATTCTAAGAAGGAGGGTGGTAAATTGCTAGATATTTTTGGATGGTGAATGAATTTTCAAATGTTTTTCCTAAGGAATTACCTGAACTCCCTCCTGAAAGGGAAGTGGAGTTGTCTATTAAAGTCATTCTTGGCACTACTCCTATATCTAGAGCATCATACAGAATGGCTCCCACTGAATTAAAGGAGTTGAAGGTGCAGTTGCAATAGTCTCTGAATAAAGGGTTCATTCGACCCAATGTCTCACCGTGGGGAGCATAGGTCTTGTTTGTTAAGAAAAAGGATGGTACACTATAGATGTGCATCAATTACAAGCAATTGAATAGAGTCATAGTGAAGAACAAGTATCCGTTGCTAAAGATTGAAGAATTGTTTGATCAATTAAAAGATGCAGGATTGTTTTCAAAAATAGATCTACGATCTCGGAACTATCAACTTCGTGTAAAGGATGTGGATGTACCGAAGATTGCATTGAGGACCCATTATGGACATTATGAATTCCTGGTAATGCCATTCGAGTTTACTAATGCTCCAGCAGTATTTATGAATATGATGAATAGAGTATTCAGGCCTTATTTAAACTAGTTTGTTATAGTGTTTATAGATGATATCCTGGTCTATTATAAGAATGAACATTACCATACTGAGCATCTCCGAATTGTGTTACAAACCCTATAGGAAAAAACAGTTGTATGCTAAGCTGAGCAAGTGTGATTTATGGCTTTAAGAGGTATCTTTTCTGGGACAAGTTATCTCTTCTTAAGGGATTATAGTTGATCCTAGTAAGATATAAGTGATTGGTAACTAGAAGCCACCACGGAATGTGACAAAAGTGAGAAATTTTCTAGATTTAGCTAGTTATTATCACCGATTTGTGAAGGGATTCTCGGTGATAGCATCCCCTTTAACTAAATTGTTACAGAAAGGAGTGGAATATGAATAGTCTGATAGATATTAGAATAGTTTTGATCAACTGAAAAAGTATGCGTAGTGAAGCTCGTGTATTGGCTCAATCTACTTCTGGTAAGGAGTATGTAATGTTTAGTGATGCATCTAGAAATGGTTTGGATTGTGTTTTGATGCAGGAAGGAAAGGTAATTTCTTATGCTTCTAGGCAACTAAAGCCACATAAACAGAAGACATGTTATTGGGCCCCGAATTTTTTTTATTTTAGTAAGCATAATTTGAATAAATTTTATAGTATTGTTAGATAAATCATTTTAATTGGAGTTAATTATTATGTCAAGCTTAGGAGGATT
>JAOQML010007448.1:0-27150 GCA_027568935.1 Erythroxylum urbanii | reverse complement strand
TATTGAAGTGCTACTTGAATGTGAATTGGATGAACTATGTGTATTTAATGTGATAAAAAATGTGTTTTGAGTGTGTACTATATGATTGATAAGTGCCGGACCACGATCCGATAACAAATTTTTTTTGAATGTGCATTGCATATGTATGAGAAATGTTTCGCAACTCTATTGTTGAATGCTGGACTACGGTCTAATGACATGTGAAAGTGAGTGAATGGGATTAATGCATTTCATTGCATAAGTGTATAAAATACAATGGCTGTTATGAACAGAGTAGCCACCGATCAGAGCTTAAAGCTCAACGAGTAAAAATGAGCCTCGAGCTCAAAAATGAATTAGAGCCTCAGGCGAGGCTCGACGTTTAATGAGCCCTGTATTCCCCAAGTGGATAAGGGACAGTTATTAATAAGCCCTGCATGGGACAGTTTAGGCTCTTGGTCACAACAAAATAACAAATGAAAAGTGAGTCTCATGTGCATTGCATATGCATAAGATGAATGATTAAGTGTATCGAATGTGAATAATGTGAAATAATGTGAGATGTACGAATTATGTGTTATGTGACTGGGTGAGCCATCGATGATGGTCACTCATTGAGTTCGCAAAACTCACCCAATATTTGCAATTATTTTTCAGGACTCAGAAGAATACCTCGTTAGGTAACGGAAGTATACCTATTGCATGCAAGTGAGAGATAGAGGTCGGGATCAATTCGCGTCTGCATTGTATTTCTTTATTTTATACTGAATTGTATATTCCACAAATTTTTGTATCATTTGTAATTGAATATTACGGTATGTAATAATTTTTGGAATTGGAAATGTTTTGTATTTGTAATGGGCCCAAATGGCTATTGAAAATTCTGTTGATTGTATTGTTATGTTGAAAAAGTTTGTGAATAGAGTGGGCCCGATTTGGTTATAAATTTTCGCACCTTATGTTATGGTTGTAAAAAAAATATTTATACTGAAATTTGAATGATCGAGTGCTATAACATGCCACCCTCATGGGGCACAAACTCGGATATTCCTCAGGATGTCGGGTACATGTGTTGTGGGAGTGGGGTGTTACATGAAAAATATTGCAAATTTTGGGTGAGTTTTGCGAAATCAATGAGTGACCATCCTCGATGGCTCACTCAATCACATTACACATACAGTTCACATAGTTTCATATAGTTTACATCATTTCTTTAACAATCATAATGCATCGCATATCACTTGACCTTTCATTTCACATTTCACATTAACATGTATCATGTTCAGAAATCAGTCAAATATTTAAATCATACTTTCATATGCATATGCAATGCTTATGAGACTCACTTTCAATTATTATTGTTGTGACCGAGAGTTTTTTTTATTAGCCCATATCCCTTGTGGATACCGGGCTGGCCCATATCCCTTGTGGATACCGAGCTATATCAGATAATGTCCTAGATCCCTTAGTGGATACTGGATTGTTGAGCAACATTTATTTCGTCGCATTCACATACACGTAGCACTTCAATATCAAATTCATATATCAAGTCTCAAACCTTTATTGTCCGGCATCAACATAAGCAAATCACATTCATATCAATCATATTAACATTGCATAATAATCAAAATCGTAGTCATTCAATGTAGAAATTGAAATCAGAACAAATAATGAAATGAGACCATCTAGGTCGACTCACAGTACGCTCCAGATTAGAATTAACTTCCATGATCCGGAAATGTCTGGATGCAGACGTTTATCTTGCACATCAACATTATGCAATACACATATTGCACATGCATTTCAACTTTGCACAATCCTAAGTATTCATTTAAGCAAAAATATGTATATGTACTACGTACAATGCATGCTCAATGACAATCCCGAGTATCTTTCCATTATTCTCATCATATAATCATACATATTTCCAAAATCACATAATTATCATTTATACTTATGTTTTATATCTTAATAAAACCATAAAAATAAAAATTCATAACTCATTTCTTCAATTTAGATTTTTCCTAAGACACACTTTCAGGTCAACTTTCCAGGTCCTTTTTGACTAAGAAAATGAAGTCATTTGAGGATACTTTCTTCTAGAAAATTGTTCTTCTATTTCTTAAGTTTCTAATGACAATAAGATCATTTAATTTGGCTCAGTACCCTATGAGTTATGCTTAAAATAACATAGACTATATATAATTGAACTTTTGGCTAGTTCATGATCATACACTCAAATTGTATAACTCATGACTTTCTATTCAGATATCTAAAAAATACAAACTTAGTACCAATTAAAAGATCAGAGAATGAACTAAACTTTTGCGAAGATGCCTTTATTTGATTCAACCTATATCCATTCAGTTTTTATGAGAACATTAAAACATAATTTCTATCTCGGGTAGTACTATAACCTCAATCAAGACTTAATTTGGCACAAAAATTTGGAAGTTGTAGAGACATAATTAAATTTAGACTTCTTCAAAATAGTTGTATAATTATGTCTCTAGTTTTACCTGAATTAAGAATCACCTCATTTGGACATCTATAGGTTAAGATATCGTCAAAAAACAAACATATGTTCAATAAAACCATCACCCACATACAAACCTCAGGGTCGTGACTGTGATGCGTCACGATTGCGACTGCCACGGGTGCCTATGCGTCGCAATTGCGACCTACTTCTTGGCCGACGCACTCCTCCTTCTGTCTTCTATTTTTTCCAAATTTCAATTGCATTTTATATCTAGAAAATTAAGTTTTTTGGTAAAGTCTTTTTCTAAACAATTGTTCATCTATGTCCTAAGATTATAAAGAACCTAAGTTCATACAATTTGGCTCAGTATTCTGAGAGTTATACACAATTTACTCCATACTATTAAAAAAAAAAGAGACAAAATCTGAAGCTTAACTTCAAAACAAATTTCAACACTCTTAGATACAGAGTTAAAACTCAATTTCTTTAGACAATTTGTAGTCCTATGTCTCTAGTTTACTCCAAATTATAAATAATTCCATTCGGAAGACTAGAGAAGAAGTTATAGGCAAAAGAATGAAGGATGTTCAGGGTGCAAAAAGCTCTCGGGTGCACTTGTTTATCCCACAAAATTAAGTCACGGCCATGCAATATCAGTGCATGGTCGTGCATTCCAAATTAACCAAGTCATAGGCATGCAACCATAATGCACGACCATGCATACCAACAAATAAGTCACGGCCGTGCAACCTTAACGCACGGCCATGCACACCCAACTCTAGAACCAATTTCCAGATTTTTCCATATCATTTTCGTCCCAATTTTATCACTCAATCTCTCACAAATGATTTCAGATGATTATAATTTTGGGTGGAAAAGTAGATCCCAGTGTTTCAAATCCAATGGTTTAAGTCCCATGTCATTTGGAGGTCGGGAGAAGGAAATATAGCCAAAATACTAAAGGATGTTCGAAGCTATACATGTTTCTACTTTTCTTCCGATACTGCAATTTCTTCTTCTTCTTCCTTTCTTTTCCTCTACTCAAACCAACATATCTAACCTAACTCAACCCCATTTTCGACTTCATTTAATTCAATTTATTCATAAACAAAGCCAAAATCCCAGATTAAAACACCACCATCAAAACAGAAGGTCACACTTACGCATATCTCCATTTTTCTGCATTAATCTCATGCACATTTAATTTGATCTTTCAACTTCAAAAATTATTTTAACACTATCTCATCACCTTTTGATAATCAAATATTCAAAATCAACACATCAAAATTTCCATATCTTAAAAGCCAAGAATTTTTTTGAAAACAAACATTTTTCCTCATGATCATGTTATCAACAACTCATTATCATAACATTTCTATTTAGCACAATCCATAAAGATAATTAACACACTTACTTGTTTTAGCCCCAAAACCTCTTCAAATCAAGTGAACCTAGCTCCCAAGCATCACACAATCATCATCCTTTAAGGGTGATATATGTTAGGTCCTCAATAAAAGAAGAAGGCAACGAAAGATGGAAGTAAAAAGGTGCAGATTTTTGGTAAAGATTAACGTTGAGAGTGTTGGTGAGAAAGTGTTGTGAAAATGAAGAGAAGAAAATGAAGAAGAGCATTTAATGAAAATGAAAGAAGAGATGGTCTTGCAGAGAAGAAAGAATCATGGATGGTTAAGTTTGGTGGGTTAAGTACATGGTAAATAAATGGTAGGTAAGTTTCATAACACTTACTACTTAAATACAAATGCTAATTGGATATTTGCTTAAGCTACCACATCTTAATAACCAGTCCATTTAACTCCAATTTCTTCTCTAATTGTCTCCCAAATTTTCAATAACATATATCATTAAACCCAAATGTCATTTATAAAAATTTTCACTAACATTTGATATTCATTTCTGTCACTATTCATCAATTGTTCTGCCACTTGGCATTTTTCCTAGTCCAAAAATACCCTTAAATTCCAAAAAATCCTCAAATTATTACCAAAAATTCTAAATCAGTACATATACTCTCCAAATAAATTTTCAATATGTAAAAATCACAATTCTCAATATAATCACATTTATAACTCAATTATACCTAGGAAATGTCAATGAATGCATGTACAATCATTTTAGTGTGCAAAAATTAATATTCACATGTGAGTATGTGAACATTACGCATGAGTATGAAATGCATTTTTCTTAATCTCTCCTTGATCTCACATGTACCGTGTTTTAGGGTTTTAACCCTTAGTATGGAAATGAGATGTTACAAAGTGAGTTCAGCACAAACCCAGGAGGTTGTTCCGTAAAGATATCCTATATAAGAACACCATGTAAGAACACTTTCTTAACATCTAATTATCAAACTATCTAACCCAAACCAGTGCAATCCTAAGAATTAATCTACTCTTACCTAGTTTGATGATAGTTGAGTAAGTCTCATTGAAGTCAATTCCATTGATTTGATGAAATCCTTTGGCTACTGTCCTGGCCTATAAGCAATCTTGAGTGCCATCGGCACAATGTTTCACCTTGTAAACCCATGTCAGGAGTTCAAGGAACTAAATCCCATGTTTGATTATCACAAAGAGCTGTAAGTTCCTCTTGCATTGCTTGTTCCCAGCCAATATGAGCAAGAGCTCCTTTGATCATTTTGGGTTTGGTTAGAATAGTAACGTATGTCATAGTGAGTGCATACTTAGGATTTGGCTTGAGCATGCTAGACTGAGAGCGTGTGTGCATTGGATGTCGATTAGGTTATTCAACAATGTCATCAACAGGACTTACAATAGAGGAACTTAAAATAGTTTTAGTTGGGTAGGAGACAAGTCTAAATGCTAAAGGATAAGATTAGATGTGAGGTTGGAGTTGATGGAGGCTGAATTTAAAACTAAGAGTTCATGAATATTGTCACGATCCTGTGTATCTGGTGAGACATATGATTCAGAGTCGAGCTTGACGTTTACATTTGGCCCATGTGCATCCAAACTATTGAAGGCATTAAGAATGTCATGAGAAGGTTAAGATGCTACATCGCTTAGTGAAATCAGCTTGGCGGCAAGAAGAGAGGGAACTGGAAGGTTAGCTATTGACATTGAAGTGGAAGGTGCAAAAATCTCACGTTTATCATCGTCATTAAAATTCACTTATATAAGAAATTTTTGTCACTCTTTGTGGTATTGCTAAGAATGTGATAAAGGTTTATATGGTAGAAATTGCTCATTAAAAACCACATAGTGAGACACAATTATCTTTCTTGTAGTTGGATGATAACATTTAAACCCCTTATGCTTGTCACTATACCTAACAAAAATACAAGGAGTAGACTTGGGATCGAATTTTGTCTTCTTTATTTCCCAAGTGTAGGGAAAGCATCTATAACAAAAAATTTGAAGATTTTTATAGTTAGCGTTCTCACCATATAGTTTAAAATAAGGAATAGAAAAATTAAGTGTAGATGACAATAATCGATTTATTAAGTAAGTAGTAGTAGAGAAAGCCTCTGTCCAGAAAGAGTGTGGCAAACCACTATGGAATAACATTGTCATTCCTAACTCTCTTATAGTTTGATGTCATCGTTCCACTCTCCTAATTTGCTCTGGTGTGTAGGATAGGACAATTGGTGAACAATATCATTATTGCGAAAATAGTTTCCAAGCTTATTATTAACTAGCTCCCCTCCATTATCAAAGTGAAACACCCTAATCTTCTTGTTGAATTGGCGAATCACAAATTGCTCAAAGGAGAGAAATATGTTGAAAAATTCAGCTTTAGATTTCATTGGGTCCAACCATATTTATCAAGAATAATAATCAACAAACAATGCATAGTATCAAAATTTACATCGAGACAAAACTGGGGCAGGTCCCCATAAATCACAATGTACTTTTGCAAATGGTTCACTAACATTTATTTCAGATAAATGAAAGGGCAATTTACTAAGTTTACCAATGCAACAACTTGGAAAAAGATGTTTATCCTTATTACTAAAGACTAAAGAAATTAATTCATTTGACAAAAGTCAGTGTAGCAATGAATCATATGGGTGATCCATACGGTGATGCCAAACCTCCTTAATGTGAGTCTATTTTTGTGAAACAAACCCAGATTGAGCTTTAGGCACCACTTATAGATCTCCCTTACATTTTACTATGATCATAATCTTCCTTATCTTTCGTTCCTTCACACAAAATAACTTATCAATAAATTCATAATACACTTTATTTTGTGATGTGAGCCAACTTATAGATAACAAATTTTGTGTAATTTTTGGGACATGTAACACTTCCTTTAATGAGAGTGTCTTCTTACCATTAGTAATGTGCACTTCTTTGATACCATCAATTCTAAGTTTTGTTCCATTACCAATATTAACAAAATCATGGCCTATATAGTTTTTAGGTGATGTAAATATACCTGAATCAGGAGCCATGTGATTTGACAATCCAGTATCAATTGTCCATTCAACATCTGAGAGTGATTTATCTAATATGAGAGCTGCTAAAGCTTAAGGTAAATTGTTAGAGTTGCTGGAAGCTAGTACCAGTCCCCAGCACATCTTTGCAATATGCCCTTATCAATTACATTGCTGAAAAACTTCATCTTTGTATTGCCCCCATTCTGCTGGTGTCATTCGTCGCATAACTAGTGGTGGTGTACGACTCTCTTTAGACCTGCTTCCAAAAGAGTATTGTACAGAACCTTTTGTTTTCCAATCTGTTGCTGAAATAATTGATAGATCCCTACAAGTGCTTGATTTGATGAAGGATTAGTAGTATGAGTTGAAGCTAGATAGAAACCTTTACCTTGTGAAGAAAACCAATTTATATCACGATTATTGTTTCTTCCTTTTCGTGATTCCTTTTATGCAGTAAAAGAGAATGACATATCCCAGTGTTCTCGAGATATATGTTCCGTGTTTCATAGGAGTTTATATGAGACACACATTTGAAGTATGTAGGCAAGGGCAGTTTGAGCATAGTTGTAGTAAAGTCTTTGTAATTGGGGCCAAGGCTCAAGAGGAGATGATATACCTTTATTGTGTCTGGTACCGGTTTACTGATGGTAGCTATTTGATCACATATTGATTTGAATGACTGCAGGTGCTCCATCATAGGAGTATCCAATTCTTTACAAAGATAAGTTAGTTGTTGGAGTAAAGAAAACTCTTTTTCCTAAGTTGTACTAGCGAACTCTTATTCATGAATTTTCTATAGATCCTTTGATTTTTCTTTCCCGATTGCTAGTCCCAAAACTTATGGAGAGAGCATAGCAATAAGTAGACCTCGCAACATCAAATCGGTCTGCTTCTAAGTGATATATTCATTGGTTTATGCTTGCACATGTTCTATGGTTTTAGATGAATATGTTGTTTTGGTGACTACGATGGTAGCATATGGTTTTGTGGTTTTGTATCTGGTCGGTAACTGTTCTTCTCTAGTGAGCAGTCCCTATACTCTATAGTAAAGAGCTAAGATTTTAACCTGCTTATGTTTGACAATATATACGTCTCATGAGAGAGCTTCATGATGATAAAGTTCATCACATTGATGGGAATAGAGCTATCGGATGAGAAAAATGAAAATGGATTCATGTTTGGCTCAACATGTTTTTGCTCTAATACTAAGAAGAAATCAATAGAAATTGAAGAGTATAGTTGCTATAGAATTGTTAAACAAAAATAACCTAATAACTTATTAAATAACCTAGGCTAGCCTTGTTTCACTAGCAATGACACACCCTTCAAGTTATAGCATATATTCTTAAGAGTCCTTAACCTTATCGCAACTTTCACCCTTATCATTCCTCTTAAGATATAAGCATGCGTTATTACATCCAACTTTATCATCTTTGGCGAACTAAGATTTCTTTGTTAACTTCCTAACTCTTCTATGGCCCCCCACAATAATATATTGAATCGGATCTTCATCTCTTCTTCCAAAAGTCGCCAGTATAATCTTGGATAAATAGATACTTCATATTGATTTTATACTAACATAAATTCTTCTAGAAAAACTCAAGCACAATTAGTTAAATAATGAACTAAGATAAACTATATAAATGATGATAAAAAGGAAACTTTTGATTATTATAATTTTCTATGTAAAAACATTCTTTTAAATTAAAGAAATAAAAGTTAGATGATAAATTTTTACTAAAAAGACATTTTAAAAAATGCATTATAAAGAGATTTTAAAAAATATTTGTAATTAATAAGAAGTGAAAATTTTGGTAAAAAATGCATGAAAGAGTATGTTAAGATTAAAAAAACAGATTGATTTCTTATAGATTTTCTAGGTGCGTAAATTTTTTTTTAGAAACACAAATATCTAATTGGTTAGCAATACAAGTGAGTTGTGAATTCAAAGTGAGAGGTAGGTTTTATTTCTAGGAAATAGAGACTTTAGAGAAAGAATGAGTGAAGATAATCAACCTCACTAATATTCCTCCCATCTTCTCGAAGTTTAAATCTTAAAGGAAGAAATAAAGTAATGCTGATAAATGGATTGTATCAATTGGGCACCATCTTAATATAAAGTCTTGTAGGTGAAATTATGTGAGATTCTAGCTCAAAAGGGTTTAGAACATCCTTTAACATATATTAGCATGTTTATATCCTAATAAGGAATCAAACATAAATTTTCCCAAATCTTACCCAATCTTATAACTATCTTATATACCCTGCAAAATAGGAAACGGTAGCAAAAGAATAAGAAAACAAAAAATTGTGAAGAAAATGTACTAGTAGCCATAAAATTATGACCTTATATTTTATTTATTATTTATTAAGAAAATTAAAAGATAATCACTCTTGAAAAATACAAAACATAAAGCCTAATTTGGTAATATTTAAATGAGAAAATTTGATAAAAGGTATATAAGGTTGTTATGGAAGATAAACTAATGAGATGACAAACTTTTATTCTTATTAATAAAATATCTTATGAAAATTTTAAAAGAAATGAGAAGTGAATGTGCATGATTTGCTAATTGGGTGTATTTTGAGAAAAATTTAGTTAATGTTTGAATAAGGTTGAAAGCATTTAAAAGAAATAGGTGAGTTAATTAACTTTAAAATGAGGTTAAGACTAAAATAAAATTTTTAGAGCTAAAATTTCTCAAAACTTTTTATTAATCTTTAAATCCGTAAGTTAAGAAAACTAGAAAAACTTACCTAGATATTTAAAAAAACTTATTGAGCTTGTGACTTCATACTAAATTGGAAATCAAAGAAAGGGAGAAAATCTTTTGTTAGTATTATAACCCAAATTAATTTTTTAAAAACAAATAATACATTTTATTGGGATTTATGGTTCCAAAATTTTTATTATTTAAAAAATTCTTTCTTGTATAAAATGAATTGAACTTTATCATATTATTAATTACCATCAAACCATATTTAATTTACTAGATACTCTCTCTCTATATATATATCCCTTTATCAAGCCATTCATGTACATAATAATAAAAATTAAATCATAAAAATAAATAAAATTATTTTATTGATTTTAAGGCTTGAACTTAAAGGTGCATTGGCACTAAAGGCTTATATCCAATTTAATTTTGATAATTAGTACTTGAGATTAGACTAATTCAAACCAAAGCTTAAATGTGATTTTCCTACTACATGCAACTACTAAAAATACTTATTACAAGTTGAAAAAAATAAAGAAATTGTAATTACGATTATATGGAACAAATATTCACATAAAAATGGGTTTGAAGTATAAAATAAAACTTCTTGACATTGTTTTGAGCTCCTGTTTGATTGAATACAATTAAATTGAATTAGGACCAAGCACAAAATTAGTCCCCTCAAACCTAACTATGACAAACTTAGACAAAATCTTTTAAAATTAATGGACCAATGTAAACTAGATATTTTTGTTACTAGCTCTGAACTGGACCAATGAAAAGGCTTAACATCCTATTAAGGCAAGTTATAAAGTCTAAGTAAGATTTTTACTATGCTCTTAACACTATATTGAACACTTGCAAAGAAAAACACACTAGATTGACAATAAAAATTAGACAAAACAATATTGATACACCTTAATAAGTGTAGAAATCAAATATGAGTTGAACAAACATGACCCATCAATCTTCTTTACATTTGTATATCTTAAACTATTAGAAGCTTCAGCAATAATAACATCCTAGTAATAATCCCGCTAATACATGAGGTCTGAGGAGTATCTTAGACTATAAGAAGTTTGATTAGCCTAAAAGAGGAGGTCCAATCAAAATATGATTCATCTATGTATAGAAATAGAGTCCTAATAACATACGAACTAAGTTACCTAGTAGAGGTTAGATCTAATTATACAAAGGATAATAAGTATCTAACTATAAATTAAGAAAGGATTGCCTATAAAAGGGAATTACCTCAAGATAAGTTGTTATAACCATTATCGTTAAGTGCAACTCGCATTGTTCTTATATACTTAGTCCCTTTTATCTTTAGTAACTTGAGTGTTATAATGTCTCTATTGGTAATACCTTCAAACTACCAATAGTTAATTTTATAGGCCTATTAAGTTAAGACCAACGTAATAGTTCTTCCCTAAATTATTCTATATTTTTTGGCATCTTATATGGGAAACTAGGTGAAATCTTATGATATGCCCACTTGAGAAAATATTAAAACTATTTAGTTATTAGCATTCTAGAAAAGAATAATGGACAGTAATAGAAGCAATCCTTTTTCTATTGTCATTATAATAACTAATAACCCTGAAACCCCTCTATCTATGAGTAACCCAATGACCAAGCAGATGGAAGTATGATGCTACAAGAATAAGTAAAACAATTGTTGTAAGAAATGCAATAAAATGAAAGAAAATAGTTCCACCATATAACCACTATTAGAGGGAGTTTCAACCATAATTTACATTCGTAAAACCCTACCAAATAAGTATGATACTTAAGGCAACCTTAATAGCTAATAGTACCTAACATCTTAGGGATCCATTAGTAACTAGTTTTAAGATGCCAATCTTGGATACCTATAATGACATTTATCATTATATTGACTACGTACACTTTTACAAGGACCTTATGAAATTTCTTAATGCATAAGATTAAATAAAATGCAAAGTCTTCATTTTTACCATTAGTGGAATGGTATAATCATTGTTTTAAACCTTGTTTCCTACTTGGATAAGTACTTTTTAACAATTAGCAACAAGAATTGCATCACACTTTACTAATAACAGATATAGGCATCAGGACTTTGCCTACTTAATATTAATAACCAAAAGGGTAGAGAAAAGTCTAAGATTACTTCTAATGCTTTAATTTTAAGGCCACTGATATCCCTGCATTGATGTAGGTGTGACACTAATATCCTTGGAGAATGAACTTATACCTTTCCAACCCTTATGGAACCCAATATAGAAAAGACAAACTTGAAGCTTTGAGGAGGTACAAGTCAAAGCATATAAATACATAGACCTAAAAGATGCAGAGTATAATATGATCAGCCTTACCGAACAATATAATGAAAATAGTAAGAGAGGTGTCTTCAATTAATGAAATTAAGAAGAAGAAACCAAAGATAGAAACATCTAAAGGGAAAAATAAAAAGACAATCGAGAATAATTGCTTAGATTTAATCCATCATTCAACAAGTTTGTTGACTACATTTTTGACAACCAATTGGATAAAAACCAAAAGAATTTCCATTAACCCTAACAAAAGAGATAAAAATATATATTATTTTTTCCACATAGATATTGAACATAAGACAAAGGATTGTAACATTTTTAGAAGGGTGGAAAACAACTTGGAAAAATAAGAGAGGCTAAGATGCTTCATAAAAGAACATAATTAGGATAACATCTCTAATAATCAAATAAGGTTCGCTCATTGAGATCAAAATCTATAAAAACCTTATGGAGACACACTCTAACCAAAAGGTCATATACATAACTATTGGAGGTGACCAAAAGCAATCAAAATCTTTCTCTCAAAAAGTTACATAAAGGGAGAATCATAATGAATGACCTGAATTTAATATAACTGATTAAAGGATTAAGGTCTCTAAGATCACCTTTTTTGGAAACATATAATAGGTCTCTAATGAACCCCCTTAAATATGTTATAGTTATAAATCTATCTATTTCCAACTTTTAGGATATCATTAATTACAATAAGAACCATTAGTATTTTATTGTACGATTCCTTCAAAGAGATGGGTATCCAATGGACTAGATAAGACCTATCACCTTACCCCTACTTGGTTTAAGGATGACTAAATATACATGAAAAGAAAGATATCTTTATCTGTGACATTAAGGATAAGTAAAGGCAGGTAACAAGGAAGACAAAGTTTTATATAGTAAGGAGATCAATGGAATATAATATTATAATTGGAAAACATCCATATTTATAGCACAAGAAATACTATCACCTTACTAACTTATGATTAAGTTCCTAACCATAAATGGATCCAATGAGGAATGCAAAGACCAAAGAATGAAAAGAAAAAAATTTATTCTACAATCCTAAAAGAAAGATATACTGCTTGCATAATGAACATGAAAGAATTAAATATTAAAGACCTAAAAAAGGAAATCAAGGGTGAGTTAGAAGATGAAATTGAATAGTTAAAAATTAGAATAGTTGAAGATTACAAGACTCTTAAGGTTGAGACTAAGAAGGAATAAATTGTAAAAACTAAGTAAAAATTTTCCTTAACAGTTAGATGTTTTTCTTGAAGTCCAACTAACATGCCTAGTATTAGTAGGGAGATAATCTTCTATAAGTATCGACCTCATTTTTAGGCTCATAAATTAAAAGAAGATAAACTTCATAATAGAAAGATAATATGTTATAAAATAAGAAGTAACCAAACTCCTATATGTAGGCTTCATTAAAGAGGTTGACTATTTTGAGTGACTTACCAATTTTGTCATAGTTAAGAAGGCTAACAAGAAGTAAAAAATGTATGTTGACTTCATATAGCTAAATAAAGTAGATGCCAAAGACAATTATCCCTTAGTAAAAATAGATTAGTTGGTGGGTGTTACTTCCGGATACTAAACCCTAGTCTTTATTAATACTTAGTCAGCATATAATTAGATAAAGATAAACGAGTTTAATAAGAAAAAGAAATCCTTCATCACATAAGGGTATCTATTATTACAAAGTCATATCTTTTGTCTTAAAAACACATGGACAATCAATCAGAGGTTAGTGAACCTGTTCATTCTTAAATAGATTAGAAGACATACAAGAGTGTACATGAATGACATGATTGTGATTATAAAACTTAGAGGAGTTAGGAGACCTAAAAGAATGATTTACAATTATATGTAAGCACGATATAAATTAAACCCAAAAAAATGTTTGATCATTATAGAGGTAAACAAGTTTTTTAAATTCATGGTGATCTATAAAGGGATATAGGTATACATGAAAAAACTAAAAAACGTGCAAAGTTTAATAAGCAAGATAGAAAGTTTATGAAAGTCAATCTCAAGATTTGTCAATTGTTAGATATTGCTTTTCAAAATACTTTAAAAGTTTATTAGGATTGAATAGACCTATAGATGTCAACAAGCCTTTAAATTATTGAAAGAATATTTCAAAAGTCTATCATTGCTACCGACTTTATATTTTGGAGAAACATTATACATTTATATAGCCGTTTTGAAAGTAGCCCTCATATATGTTCTTATTGGGGAAAAAGATAAATTATTTAAGGCTAGAAAATAATATAAGCAGTACCTATTAGAATAAGGAAGTTAAGGTCAAACTTTCTAACCTTTGCAATCAACATATACAAACTAGATGTATCATAAAGAATTAAGAAATGGTTTATTAACTTGGAAGAGTATGACATCAAGTAAATTTCAATAAATTATTCAAAATCACAAGTTATAGTGGATTTTGTATTTGAAATGTCAACAACCCTAGCAAAGAATGATTAACTCCCTAATAATGTTGTATCTAACAATAAATACCAACATAGATTATGTATGTGGATAATGCAACCAAGACCATGTTAAAGGGACAGAGATATGTTTGGAAGGGTTAATGAGTATAAACATACAATATATAATGTGGCACCAGATTAAAATGTTTAATAACAATGTAAAGGACAAAGCTTTGCTCTCTAGGATTAAATTGGCTAATATACTTTAAAAATAAAATAAATAAATAAAACTACGATAAAGATAAAAATAATTCATAGTGGGAGTAAAAAAAAAGCACATATAATTAAAGTAAAATAAAATAAAATAAAATAAAATGGACATGAAAATAAATTGGAGTGGGAGTCAGACAAAATATAAAGAATGAATGAAGGAAATAAACAGAAAAGAAGAAGTGGAAAAAGTCACTCCGTGAGATGAGGGTGTCGCGATCATGCTTAAGCATGGATTGTATATAACTTCATATTACATATCAAAATCATATCAGTAGTATAATACAAAAATTCAATCATAAATGTTCATGCTTGACATGCTTCTAGAGTACCAAAAGTTTCTAAACTAACTTAGTTACAAAAATAGTGATTCTTTGAGTTAGTCGAAGATTTTACAAGGTTCAATGTTGATATGCTATTTCTACACCTGAGGAGTGAAAAATAGATGGGGTAAGCTAGGAAGCTCAGTGGCTAATACATTTACAGCCATCGGAGATGAGCCACACACACACACAATAAAGCAAATTTATACGTATACGTATATATTGCCTTCTCGTCTTAGCAAATTACATTATCCATATTTCTAACACTGAAAATTTACATAGTTAGGAACATACTACCACACAAATAAGATCATATATATATTTATCAATCATCAAAACATAGCATTCAATCATAAACTGTGTTTAACAATTTAAAGAAAAATGCACACATAAAATGGTTTGAGAGAATCCTATAGAACGAAATGGTAAAACTGAAGTTTACACTTTGAACGAAATGAGTCCATTTTTCGAAGCTCATATGTCACAAGCGGGCAGCCAGGAGAAGGCTATAGGTCAACGTGCACGTGACGAATGAAATTGCTCTCTTGCCCACATAAGCAAATTTCTTATGTTTACATATTTCATACCATAATCATATATTCATGCTCCTTAAATTTTCTATTTTTCATCAATATCAAAAGCAACAGAATTCTCATGAAGCAAATATGATATAAAGTCACAAAATATTTTTCCCACATTCACAATGAATAAAAGCAAGCATTTAAGTACAGATATAAACAAATAATTCAGCTCATCAATATAACAACTATAAACATATTACCCACCTATTTACTTATAAATCCAAGCTTAGGATTGTTCTTCCTCTTGCTCTTGATTTCGAAGCCCTTGATTCCCTTCAAACAAACATATTTTCATCCAAATCAACATACATAAATAGGACTTCCATAAAGCTATATTATCCAAAGACAAGCTTAGACTTAATCTACTCTTTGTTTATCTAACTAGAAGAACTAAAATCTAGTTAAGGTTTATGAAAATCTAAGAATATAAATCTCTTGTTCCTCTTCTTGCTCTCTTCATTTTCAGAGCATAAAAACCTAGTTTTTCTACTTCCTTCTTTTATCAAAACAAGAAGAATAAATAAGAGTTACCTAAAACTCAGCTGAACCTTCTTCTTCCACTTCTTATATCCTTTTTCTTTCGTTCCTTCTTCTCCTCCCTATGCTTTGGTTTCTCCTTCTCTTCTTCTAGTCTCTTCTATGACTTTCTCTCTTATTCTTTCTTAATATGCATAACTCTCTTCTCTTCTTTTCTTATTAATTTAAGATAAACCTTTGTCTTTCCAAGCTTACCCTTCCTTATTAACCTAATGCCTTCTAACTACTTAACTTAATTCTAACTCTTTCTTTTAATTTATGCAACCACACAGAATTAATAATATATCTAATTAAACTCCAAAAATTGCTAATTCATGAATTCTAACTTATATTCATGCTTGCTAATTTGATAAAATTAATTATAAGAAAAAATTCAAGGTCCAACATTTCTCCCCTTAAAGAATTTCTTCCTCGAAATTCTCACCCGAGTCCACAAATAGGTGTGGATACTTCTCTTTTATAGCCTCTAAAGATTTCAATTTTACTTCCTCTCTTGTATGGTTATTCTATAAAACTTTAAGCAGCTTCACAGTCTTATTTATCAACACTTTTTCATTTGAATCTAAAATCACCACTGGTTGTTCTTCATAGGTTAAATCCTCCCTTGATTGAGCCTCTAAAGGCTGGACTATGTGCGAAGGATCTGATCTGTACCTTCTCAACTTCGATACATGGAAGACATTATGAATCTTAGATAATTCTAGTGGTAAGGCTAACTTATAGGCTAGAGGCCCAATCTTCTCAATAATCTCATAAGGCCTATCTATCTTGGACTGAGTTTACCCTTTTTACCAAATCTCAAAACTCCTTTCCATGGTGAGGCTCGAAGGAATACCTTATCTCTAACTTCATATTCCATGTCCTTCCTATATGCGTCTGTATAGCTCTTCTTCCTGTCTTGAGTTGCCTTGAATCTTTGTTTCACTATATTGATCTTGTCTATTGTATTTTGCACCAACTCAGATCCTAAAGGTTTTCTTTTTCCTTCCTCATGCCAACAAATAGGAGTTTTGCACCTCCTACCACACAAAGCTTCATAAGGTGCTATTTAAATTCCTGAGTGATATGAATTACTATAAGCAAACTCAATCAAAGGTAAATGTTCATCCCATGAGCCTTTTAAGTCCATAACACAAGCTCTTAGCATTGCCTCTAATGTCTTTATTGTCCTCTCTATTTGACCTTCAGTCTATGGATGAAAAGTTGTGTTAAAATGCATCTTAGTTCTCAAAGCCTCCTGTAAACTTTCCCAGAATCTAGATGTGAATCTGGGATCTCTATATGAGACAATAGAACTTGGAATCCCATGAAGTCTGATTATTTCATCTATGTATTTCTTGTCCAAGGCATTCAAAGAATCTGTCTGTTTAATTGGAAAGAAATATGCTAACTTGGTTAGCCTATCAACAATCACTCATATTGCATCATGCTTCATATTAGTCTTTGGTAATCCGATCAAGAAATCTATTGTAATCTTCTCCCACTTCCATTCTGGAATAAACAAGGGCTTAAACTTACCGACGGGTGCTTGATGTTCTGCTTTAACCTGTTGACACACCAAGCATTTCCCAGCATACTCTGCAACATCTTTCTTCATTCCTCTCCACTAGAAGTGTTCTTTTAAATCTCTATATATTTTGGTGCTCTCCGGATGCATTGCATATGGAACATTGTATGCCTCATTAAGAATTTCATCCTTCAACCCTTGCATATCCCGAATACATAATCTGTTGCCTACAACTGTCAATCCATCTTCTTTTACTTTTATTTCCGAAGGCTTACCACTTTTAATTTCTTCTCTAAGTTTGCTCAAGTATTCATATTGTTCCTGCAATTCCTTAATCTTCTCATTTAATACTAACCTTACTCTAAAATTAGCTAATATACAACAAGATTTGACTTGCCTCAACTTCACCTCAAGTTTGGCTAATTCCTTCACCAAAGGAAAATATATCGTCTGCATATATGCCATAGTAGATTTCCTGCTCAGTGCATCCGCCATAACATTAGCTTTCCTTGGGTGGTTGTCTATTATCAAGTCATAATCCTTTAACAATTCTAACCACCTTCGTTGCCTCAAATTTAACTCTTTCTGGGTCATCAAATATTTAAGACTCTTGTAGTCTATAAATACCTTGATGGTGACTCCATATAAGTATTGTCTCCATAATTTCAATGCAAAGACTATAGCAGTCAATTCCAAGTCATGTGTAGGATAATTCATCTCATAGGGTTTTAATTGCCTGGAAGCATAGGCAATCACTTTATCTCCTTGAATCAACACACACCATAATCCTTTCCTCGAAGCATCGCTATATATTGTATATCCATCACTAATAGAAGGCAAAGTCAAAATTGGTGCAGTTGTAAGCTTATTCTTCAATTCTTCAAAGCTCCTCTGACATTCTTCTGTCCACATAAATTTCTGACTTTTCATTGTCAAGTTGGTGAGTGGGGTTGCTATCAAAGAAAAGCCTTCTATGAATTGTCTGTAATAACCAGCTAATCCCAAGAAACTCCTCATTTCAGCTACATTCTTTGGTGCCTCCCATTTAATAATAACTTCTATTTTCTGTAGATCTGTATGTACTCCTTTTTCAAAATGATGTGTCCAAGAAACACCACTTCCCTTAGCCAAATTTCAAACAAATTTGGCATATAACTCTTTCTTTCTCAATGTCTCTAAGGCAATCCTTAAATGCTCTTCATGCTCCTTATCGCTTTTGGAATAAACCAATATATCATTAATAAAGACCATGATAAATTGGTTTAGGAAGGACTTAAAGACTCTATTTATTAAGTCCATGAAGACTATAGGGGCATTGGTTAATCCAAAGAGCATAACTAAGAACTCAAAATGTCAATATCGTGTTCTAAAAGTAGTCTTTAACACATCAGATTCCTTTATTCTCAATTGATGATAACTCAATCTCAATTCTATCTTGGAGAAGACATTTGCTCCTTACAGTTGATCAAACAAATCATCTATGAGTGGGAGAGGATATCTATTGTTGACAATGACATGATTGAGCTTTTTGTAATCGACACACATCCTCAAGGATCAATCCTTCTTCTTCACAAAAAGAACTGGAGCTCCCCAGGGTGAAGAACTAGGCTTAATAAAACCTTTCTCCAATAACTCTTCTAACTGCTTTTTAAGCTCCCTCAATTCTGTCAGAGCCATTTTATAGGGTGGAATTGATATTGGTGCTATGCCTGTAAGAAGCTCTATGGTGAACTCAATCTCTCTAGGTGGTGGTAGTCCTAGTAGTTCCTTCAGAAAGTCATCTGAAAATTCCCTAACCACAGGAATGTTTTCTAATTTTTCTTCATCTACCTCCATGTCTACCATATATGCCAAGAATGCTTCACATCCTTTCCTCATCATCTTCTCTGTTGTTAGAGATTAAACAATTCTAGACAAGCTTACTTTCTTGTCTCCCATAAACATCACCTTTTTGCATTTTTCCAACACAAACTCGACCATCCTCCATTTGCAATTCAAATTGGCATTGTATTTTTCTAAGATGTCCATGCCCAACATCACATCCAACCTTTTCATCTCCAATGGCACTAAATCCACCACTAATTTCACCTCACCAATACATAGTTCACACTCTTGATAAACATAACTAATAATGATATACTAGCCAATTAGGGTATTAACCATCAAAGGACTCTCTAATAGACTCAAATTTCTATCATGCATAATCATACTTGGAGAAACAAATGAATGGGTAGACCCCGAATCAATTAAAACAATAATATCATCATTAAATAATTTAATCATACCAGTCATAACTTCTAGGGTTGCTTTTGATTTCTCCCTCGTCATTGCAAATACTTTAGCTGGTGTTTGCCCTTTCAATCATCCGGAAGGATTTACCTTCTTGGCTCCACTAGAACTACCCACTTCAGTTGCAGACTTAACTTCCATGATCTCAGCCCTTTTTAAAGCTTGCATCTGATTCGCCTCCTGTCTAGCATACTACAAACACTCTCTAACCATATTCCCTTTCTCTCCATGATTAAAGTAAGCTCCAGTCAAACGGTAACACTACCTTTTATGGGATTTACCACAATGGTCACATTTTGGAAAGGATGGCTTATTCCCTTCTCCTCTTCTGCTACCTCCTACAGTCAAGGCTTGAAGAGAAATAGTTCTCGTCAGTTTGGGCCTATTCGAACCACTGCTCCTAACCTCAGACGGTGCAGGGAAAGTCTTGGCACTCCTTCCTAGCATAGGTGCACTACCTCCCCTGCTAAGCTGTTCTCTCCCTCTCCTCTTTCTGTTAACTGCACTTTTTATGTTTTCCATATTTTCAACCCTTAAAGAAGCCTCTACTAGTTGTTAAAAGTCGCAAAAAGTTTTCACAACCACTTTTTCTCTTATGGCCAAATGCAATTTCACTTCAAATCTTCGGTACTTAGCTGCTTTGTTCATTATCAACTCCGCTACATATCTAGATAGTTATGTAAATCTGCGGTCATACTCACTCACTGTCATCTTCCTCTAAGTGAGACTTAGAAACTCCCTCTTCTTTTGCTAGATATATGCCTCAGACAGATATTTCTTCTTATAGGCAGCTTGTTTGTGGATAATGTAACCAAGAACAAGTTAAATGGATAAAGATATGTTTGGAAGGGTTAATGAGTATAAACATATAATATATAATGTGACACAAGATCAAAATGTTTAATAATAAAGTAAAGGCCAAAGCTTTGCTCTCTAGGATTAAATTGGCTAATATGCTTTAAATTAGGTTCATAACTATTAGATCAAACTCTTATCTTATGATTAATCAAGTTAATAAAACCTACAAAGTAAAAAGAAATAAGTTGATAAAATGCATTCAAATAAATGAAGGAGAACATATAAGTAAACATTAAGGAAATAATTAGGAAACTAAACCACAGAGATGATAATCTATTAAAGATAGGGACCAATAATGTTATTATCCCCCAAGGAATATTTTGCAGATAACAGGCAGAACTAATGACATAATCAGTTAACTACGTAACCATTGTAAAATTAGATGCGGTGGATTGGACATATCTAATCTAAAAATATTTATAAGAGAGAGAGCTACTTAACTGTAAAAATGAGACAAACAAACTTATAACTAAGGCCTCAAGTTATTCAATCATGGGTTGTTAGCCTCGGGTCTTGATCCTTATTTTATGGCGATAAGGTGCCAAAAATTAGGGGACTTTTAAAAATAAAATAAATAAATAAAACTACGATAAAGATAAAAATAATTCATAGTGGGAATAAAAACAAATTCACAAATAATTAAAGTAAAATAACATAAAATAAAATGGGCATGAAAATAAATTGAAGTTAGAGTCGGAGTAGAATATAACAAATGAATAAAGGAAATAAACAGAAAAGACGAAATGAAAAAAGTCACGGGCGTGACTTTTGAACTCTCACGCCTGTGAGATGAGGATGTCGCGATCGTGCTTAAGCACGATCGTGACATTTGGTGAACAGTCGCAGAAAAATGATGTTCGTCGTGATCGTGCTTGACTTTCATGAAAATTTTAGATTGTCGCGATCATGCTTGTGCTCGATCACGACATCCCTATCATGCACACCCATTTCAAATTTCATAACCTTGAAGTCTAGAAATTATAAAATTTATGTCGTTAGAAAGCTAAGAGAAAAATCTACAATTTTCATGGAGACCGTTTTATCAAATTCTGCCTAGATCAATCCATTTTATTCATTGAAGTTTCAGAACACATTTTCATCCCCTTTTTCCTCTTTTCTTTCTACTGTCAGTATATAACTTCTATGCATTTCAAAATACCTAATTCTAACAATCAAAACCATACATACAAAACTCCCAACTTAACCAATTTCTTCAGAAAAATTTCTCTAAGGCCTTCAAACATCTAACAATTTTTTTATTCCAACACCATTAATACTTAACACAAAGAAATTTCCACATATATATACAATTCTTACTGTCATTTCTCTAACAAAGCAAAGATTGTACATAACTTCATATTACATATCAAAATCACATCAGTAGCATAGTACAAAAATTCAATCATAAATGTTCATGCTTAATATGCTTCTAAAATACCAAAAGTTTTTGAACTAACTTAGTTACAAAAATAGTAATTCTTGGAGTCAGTCAAAGTTTTTGCAAGGTTCAAAGTTGATCTGCTATTTCTGTAGCTGAGGAGTGGAAAATAGTGGGGTGAGCTGGGAAGCTCAGTCTCTAATACATTTATAGCCATCGGAGATGAGCCACACACACACACACAATAAAGCAAATTTATACAGATACATATTTATTACCTTCTAGTCTTAGCAAATTACATTATCCATCTTTCTAACCCTGAGAATTTACGTAGTCAGGAACATACTATCACACAAATAAGATCATATATATATTTATCAATCATCAAAACATAGCATTCAATCATAAACTGTGTTTAACAATTTAAAGAAAAATGCACACATAAAATGGCTTAAGAGAATCCTATAGAACGAAATGGAGAAACCAAAGTTTACACTATGAACGAAATTAGTCTGTTTTTTGAAGCAAATATGCCATAAACAGGCAACCAGCAGAAGGCTATAGGTTAACGTGCACGTGACAAACAAAATCATATCTCTCTTCCCCATGTAAGCAAATTTCTTATGTTTACATATTTCATACCATAATCATATATTCATGCTCCTTAAATTTTCTGTTTTTCATCAATATTAAAAGTAGCAGAATTCTCATGAAGCAAAAATGATATAAAGTCACAAAATATTTTTCCCACATTCACAATGAATAAAAGCAAGCATTTAAGTACAAATACAAGAAAATAATTCAGCTCATCAACATAATAACTATAAACATATTACCCACCTATTTACTTATAAATCCAAGCTCAAGTTTGTCCTTCCTCTTGCTCTTGATTTCGAAGTCCTTGGTTCCCTTCAAACATATATATTTTCTTCCAAATCAACATACACAAATAGGACTTCCATAAAACTATATTATACAAAGATGAGCTTCGACTTAATCTACTCTTGGTTTATCTAACTAGAAAAACTAAGATCTAGTTAAGGTTCATGAAAATCTAAGAACATAAATCTCTTGTTCCTCTTCTTGGTTTCTTCATTTTCAGTACATAAGAACCTAGTTTTGTTGCTTCCTTCTTCTATCAAAACAAGAAGAGTAAATAAGAGTTACCTAAAACTGAACTGACCCTTTTTCTTCCACTTCTTATCTCCTTTTTCTTTCTTTCCTTCTTCTCCTCTCTATGCTTCGGTTTCTCCTTCTTTTCTTCTAGTCTTTTCTACGACTTTCTCTCTTTTTCTTTCTTAATATGCATGACTCTCTTCTCTTCTTTTCTTATTAATTTAAGATAAACCTTTTTCTTTCCAAGCTTACCCTTCTTATTAATCTAATGCCTTCTAACTCCTTAACTTAAGTCTAACTCTTTCTTTTAATTTATACAACCACATGAGATTCATAATATATTTAATTAAACTCCAAAATTTGCTAATTCATGAATTCTAACCTATATTCATGCTTGTTAGTTTAATAAAATAAATTCTAAGAAAAAAATTCGGGGTCCAACATGGATAGCTACATTGAAGGTCATTTACCCTATTGTATCGAAAATATATACCTAAATCTGAAACATAATTTGTCCTTGTAGATATTTATGAAAGGCTATGTAGGGAATGGAAGATCATCCTTAATCCGAAGAATCTTAATGAAAGGATACATTTGGTTTACAATTTGTAAGTATATTAGTAAGTTTGCAAGAAAATGCACTAAGTACTAAAGGTATTCAAAATTGCATCACTCATTTATCATTAGCTACAATGTAATATCAAGTGCCATCTATTTCATCCAATGGGGAATAGAGATCTTAAACAATGCACCTTAATAAATGTATAGTTTAGGCATGATTTAATCTAGCATAGCCTACTAGCCTTCTTCATGCTTGTATATTCCTAGTTTATATAATAGCTCTAATTACCTAAAAAGGCTAAGTTTAATAGGATATGATTCAACCAACTTAGCTACCTAGTAGAGATTAGATTCAAATATATTAAGAATACCTAAAGTTCAACTATACATTAAAGAAGGATTGATTATAAAATGGAGTTACCCCAAGGTAATTCTCCTACAAAATATCATTAAACACAATTAATGATCTTGCATACTTAACAACATTCAACTTTACTAACTAAAGTATTAAAATGTCATGGTTAGAAACACCCTTGGTTTATTGGTAATTATTTTTACAGGACTAAAAAGCTAAGAAAAACGTATTAAACAAACTCCAAATTTTAATTATATCAAATATGAGCCCTAATACTTATTTTCTAATAACCTTAATTTAGCATTTGTTCATTTAGACATTTAAAAAATAAATGAATTGTCATTTAATCTAATATACAAAATTATACAATCAGTTGTAGATAGCTAAATACAATTAGAAATATTCCAAAGTATCAATCTCACAACGAACTAGTTGCCAATCCAATTAATCTTAGTTAAGCAAGAAAACTAAATAAATCAAATAATTGAATGAAATTCATTATATTAGTAAATAAATAAAAATAAAGCACATAAAACAATGAAATAAATCAATAGGATAAATGATATATTCTTAAATGTTGATTCATTTGATTTACTACACTTAATGATTAATGTATTAGAAATGCTTAGGATACTCACTTTAACTCATACTTGATTTTAGGTACATTTCAGAAGTAAAGAAGCTAAAGTGAGCTGAAAGTATATTCATCAAAGCCATCTTCTCAATGTTCATACTTTATTGATTCATGGAGAAAGAACAAGAAGAGGATTGAAAGAAAAAGGGACAAGCTAGAATGTCAAGTGAAGAACAAAAGAAAAACTCACAATTATGACAGCCAACTTCATAGGCGTAAGACTTTCTCACATCATGCATTCTCGTGACAGCCAACTATCTTCTTACAATGATGCCAACTACATTCTCACCTATGCTTCTCAAGGTGTTAACTACCCAGGTATCGTGCTTCTGAAAGTGACATGTGTTATTATTCATTAACGATAACATGTGCTATTATCCATCAAAGGATTCTCTCTTCCAATTATCCAAAGAGCTATCTTATTATAGCTTATTCCTTCCAAATCACTACTATGCTTCTCACGGCTATGAGAAGCTTCTCACAGTCGAAAGAGACATGTTACAACTGTGAAAAGTGTGTCATGATTGTGACAAGACTACACACCCATAAGAGAGTTATGAACAGCTGTGAGAGGTGCCATCTGTCCTTAGGTTTTACTATAAAAAGTAATGGTTGACAACACAAAAGGATATTCGGAACAGACCCTAGCTGAAACATTTTTCTCTCATTTTCTCTTCGTTCTTCAACACTGACAAAGGCTATGGTAACAATGGCCGATGGTGGAAGCTTGAAGATGGAGATGGAAGGCTAACTTCCTGATGCCAATTCAACGAGGATATTGACACCAAGTAATGATTAAGCTATTTCATCCTATTAATGTTGTAATCTCTTTTCGGATTGTTGTGTTGTTTGTGTTGATTGAACCAGGTTTTGTTTAAATGATCTCAATATGTTATTTTGATTGTTCTATTACAAACCTATTGCTATAATGTTAAATGTAATCCGTAATCATTACATTTGATGTTTGTTAGTATCATCTAATGGTCTTGAATTGTTAGGAACAATGTAACTTAGGATAGATAACCCGAATATGTGAGCTTACTACCTATATTGCTCATCATTTTCCACTTCGTAATGTTGCTGCCAAATTGAATCTAGAGATCATATCCTAGGTTATTTGGTAGTTAGGTTTAATTAATGAACTTATCTTAATTAAACACAACCTAAAGGAAAATTGGGATTAGCAGTACTGTTAGTCTCAAATCAATAGTCCGAAGAGAGGTGTAAAGACATTAGGATGATGGAATATGCTTGATCGTGTTTAAGCTAAGATTTACCCTAGAACTAGACCTTGCCCATATTCGACACATTAATAATTTTTTATTGCTTGCTTTAATTTGTTTTCGATAGTTTACTTTTATTTTATTTTCTAAATTGCTTAAAATCCAAAACCCCTTTTTATATTTTCCTAGCATCAATTAATTTTGTTATGAAAATTAACCGAGTATTCCCTGTAGATTTGATCCTGACTCACCATAACTACAAATTTTAATTTGCAGAGTTAGGTAAATTTTGTAGTGCACTCAACACGTGTCGTTAAATTTTGGTGCTGTTGTCGAGGAGTGTGGTAGTTTAACTTTCATTTTTTATTTTAGTTGGTGTTCTATGAATATATTTGTTTATCATTATTTCTTTTTGATTAATTGTAAACTTCTAAAATTTTTTAGTGTTGGTGTATGGTAGTTACGAGATCCTCTCGTAGAGAACGTTAGCAACTTGATTATGAGATTAAGAGAACATTGCGGAGATTACGTACGGAAGCAAGGTCAAACTTGGTAGAAGAATTTGAATCTTTATCCAAAGATACGATGGAAAATTTGATAACTTTAAGGGAGTTGTCTGCACCCAATTTAACTCAAAGACCATTATGCATAACATTTCTGAATTTTACTGACAAGTTACCTTTAAATTAAAGTCTGGACTAATACATTTATTACCTAACTTTTATGGTCTTGCTGGTGAGGATGCATATAAGCATCTTAAGGAGCTCGATGTGGTTTGTTTGAGTATGAAGCCTCATGGAGTGACCGACGAGCAAGTCATGTTGAACGGCTTCACGTTCTCACTCAAGGATGCAGCGAAGACTGGTTATTTGATTTACCAGCTGGAAGCGTAAATACGTGGCTAGATATGAAGCAATAATTTCTGGAGAAATATTTTTTGGAAAAAAAAATAGCAAGTATTCGGAAGAGATTTGCTACATCAAGCAACATAACAGGGAGTCTCTTTACCAGTACCGAAAATGGTTCAAAACGTTATGTGCTAGTTGTTGGCCCCATAACATACCAGAGCAACTTCTCATCTAATAGTTTTATGAAGGAATGCTATCGATGGAGAAGAGTTTGGTTGATGCAGCGAGTGGTGGGGAACTTTGCTAGAAGACTCCCATTGAAGCTAAGATC
>JAOQML010007416.1:0-12508 GCA_027568935.1 Erythroxylum urbanii | reverse complement strand
GAAGATTATCACTTATTCTCTTACATTATTATTTACCTATCACATGATTTTTTAATTATATTATGTTGATTTTTTAACTTTATTTCAAACGACATAATTAAAAATTTTAAATTGTAAAATGAAGGAAATATGATATAGAAATTGCTTTTATTTAAACAATATCAAAAAAAGAGTAAATGATAATTGAAATGAGAAAAGGTTAAATTATAAGAAAATTCAATATAACTAACCCTGTAATTTATATCTCATATATACGTGATTTCTTACTTTCTATCCAAGTACCTATGGTTCATATTAGAGCATCTGAAGTGAAAACAGTTAAGAAATAAAGTTTCATATTATATGATTTAAATTCCGTTTTTAGGAATAGAAGCTCAGCGATTTATATTTGGGTCTCCCATCGCATTGGCAATTAGAGCAAAGTTTGTTCCATTAAGAAAACCAAGGAAATTGCCTGGTATTATTTCATCAATTTTGCATTAGTTTCATCTAACATGTCTTGGGATATATGTGTGCTAGGTCTAATGGCATAGTCATTGGTGGGTTTTTATGTTCTTATTTAATAGTCTAACTATTTATATTTGGGTTATGTTTGAATCATTGATGAGTAGATGTATGACTACATAAGCATTTATTGTATGTGGAATGAGTTTGAGATGTTATGGATGATTTGAGGCATAATAAACTCCTAGGATGGTATATAGGTTAGAAACCCGTTATGCAGCTCCCGTGAGGCTTATCGGTGAAAAGTTCCATGAGCCTAAGAGTCACAGTGAGAAATTATTTTCTTGATTCATAGGTGTAAACAATGCCACGTACCATAGTTTTGAAATCAGTTGTAGGTCATTAATTCGATTGATTAATACTTCAACTTCGATGTGATTAATGCAAACTTAGTATTAACACAAAGAATTAATATGTTTTATAGACAAGAAAAATTCTTTACATAATCAACCCTAGGACAGTATATAGGCTGGAAACTCTTGATGCAGCTCCCGTGAGGTTTATCGGTGAAAAATTCCACGAGCCTAGGAGTCACAACAAAAACTTATTTTCTTGATTCACATGTGTAAACAATGCCACGTATCATAGTTTTGAAATCAATTGTAGGTTATTAATTTGATCGATTAATACTTCAACTTTAATGTTATGTAAAGTTTAGATGTTCTGTAAACTTTGGGGAACATGAAGGATACTAACTATGGAATCACTATTTGAAATTAACGGTTTTACAGAAATAAGTAACGTTGATAGATCTTGGATGTATAGATGATTAACACCTAATGGTTTCAATAATCCTGAGTTTGTTGAGGGAGTTAAAGCTTTTATTCATTATACATGTTCTCAACCTGCATATATGGATGGCCTAAAGATCAGATATCCATGAAAAATGTGCAAACACATTTGTTTCCTTCCTATTGATGAAGTGAATGGACATTTGTTGAGAAAAGAGTTTGTCCCAAATTATTTTGAGTGGACACAATATGAGGAACCATTGATTTGTAGCACCTTAAGGGGTAATGAAGCACAATCATAAATGAACTTAAATGAGTTTGAAGG
Source organism: Erythroxylum urbanii (assembly GCA_027568935.1). Lineage (NCBI taxonomy): Eukaryota > Viridiplantae > Streptophyta > Magnoliopsida > Malpighiales > Erythroxylaceae > Erythroxylum > Erythroxylum urbanii. Next base: position 10,948 of record JAOQML010007416.1, on the reverse strand, counting down.
TGAGATTGGACTTAGAACAAATAATATGGATGCAAATGAAAATCCTTACATGCAAATAGTTTATGATGCAGCCGGTTATACTTTTCAGGAAAATATAGAAAATCTTGAAAAAGAATCAAACCCACGTTCAAAACAATTTTTTGAATTACTACACTCAGCTGACCAAGAACTATGGCCAAATTGTGAGACAATGACTCAATTGTCTTCAATTGTTTGAATATTGAACATAAAGTCTAAAGGGCATATTTCTGATCGTAAGTTTTGATAAAATTCTTAGATGGTATAATGAATCATTGCCTCCTGATCATACAATGGTTGATAGTTTTTACAACATGAAGAAACTTATTAGGGGTCTTGGTTTGCCTGTTGAAAGGATTGATTGTTACAAATTAGGATGTATGTTGTATTGGATAGATGATGCAGAATTACAAAAGTGCAAATTTTATGGTTAATCTAGGTTCAAGCCTAGGCAGCATTCTATGAAACATAAATTAGTACTCTGGAAGTGGATGTATTATTTTCCGCTAGCTCTGAGACTTCAAAGACTATATGCGTCTGATGTTACTGCATCTTACATAAGATAGCATAATGAACACTAACAGGAAGATGGAATAATGAGTCATCCATCAGATGCACTGGCTGGAAACATTTCAATGACACCCATTATGAGATTGCAGCTGAAAGTCGAAATGTTAGGTTGGGATTGTCGATGGATAGATTTCAACCTTTTGGTCAATCTGGCCAGTAATATTCATCATGACCAATCATAATTACTCCTTATAATTTGCGTCCATGGATGAGTATGAATGAGGCATATATGTTTTTGACAGGGATTATGCCAGGACCTACAAATCCAAAGCATAAAATTGATGTATTCTTACAACCATTGATAACTGAATTGTAACATCTTTGGGAATATGGTGTTGAGACATATGATGTGTCTCTGAAATTTTGTATTGAGAGTAGCTTAATTTGATTTGAACCATTAGTGATTTTTTAGCACATGCCATGTTGTCTGGATGGAGCACAATAGGAAAATTGGCTTGTCCTTGTTGTGGCAATAATTCTAATGCGTTTTATCTTCCAAACGGGGGAAAAATATATTGGTTTGATAACCACAAAAAATTTCTTGCTCCAGATCATCCATTTAGACGTAATAAACAAAAGTTCATTAAGAATAGGATGATAAAAACACCTCCTCTCTCTCATAAAGTTTGTGAAGAGATATTGCAGGATATTGAGGAATTAGGCTTACTGAAAGTTATATAATTTGAAGCTAATAAAATTAATACAAGTATTAGTAAAAACGTTGGTTGGAGAAAACGAAGCATCTTTTGGGATTTGCCATATTAAAAAACTAATTTGATACGTCATAGTCTAGATATGATGCACATTGAAAAAAATATTTTTGATAATTTGTTCAATACCATAATGAACATTGAAGGGAGGACAAAAAATAATGCAAAATCACGAGCTGATTTGAAACTTTTATGTAGAAGGAATGAGTTACATAAAGACCTTCGCATAAGTAAATATCCAAAAGCATGTTACACTTTGGACAAAAAACAAAAAGAAATATTGTGTGAATGGTTGAAAATTTTAAAGTTTCCCGATGGTTATATTTAAAACTTGGCAAGTGTGTGGATATGAGGAAGAACAAATTATTTTGGATGAAAAGTCATGATTTTCATGTGATTATGCAAAGGCTAATTCCAATTGCATTTCGAGAGTTGCTACAAAAAAAGGTTTGGGAAGTAATAACAGAATTAATTTTATTTTTCAAAAGCTTAACATCATCTGAAATCAAGTTGGCTGAAATGGAAAAACTAGAAAGGAAAATTCCAGTAATTTTGTGCAAGTTAGAAGGGATATTTTCTCCAAGCTTCTTTGACTGTATAGAGCATCTATCTGTCTATTTAGCACACGAGGCTAAAATAGCAGGTCCAATTCAATATCGATGGATGTATCCATTCGAGAGGTAATTCAATAAAAATGATTGTAATTAAAGTAATAACATATTTTAATAACTAAATTGGTATAACCCTATTTGCTAATATAGATTTGCAACACTTGAAGAAAAATGTCAAAAACAAGGCTAGAGTTGAAGGTTCAATATGTAATGCTTATTTAGTAGAGGAAGGTAGTACATTTTGTTCACATTATTTTGCGCCGCATGTTCACACAAGAGAAAGAAAAATTCCTTGTAATGACGATGAAGGATGAACTAGTGATGCTGATGGTAACTTATCCATTTTCACATATCCTGAATGAACATATAGATGCTCAACAAGAAGAATGTTAATAGAGGAAGAAACTGAGGCTGCTCATGGTTACATTTTTTTGAACTGTCAAGAGTTTTAACCTTTCGTGCAGTAAGTTGAAATTGATTATTTGGGTTTTGAAATTTAGTGTTATTCATAACTGAAATACATAATAATGTTTTTAGGTTATACAAGAAATTATTACACGAGCTGATGCCTGAAAAAAAAGGATGTTATCAATAAAAAAGTTGGAAGACACTTTCCTCAATGGTTAGAGAAATATGTAACTTTTCACTTGCAAATATTGAAATGATTGAATTATAAGATTTAAATGTTCAAATGACATTATACTGTTTAATATGATATTTTCTTTTATATAGGCCTTAGAAAATCCAATAAAGAACAAGTTCATATGTGATCTTGCGAAGGGACCTTTGCGAACTGTTAAATTGTATCCGGTGTATTTCGTTAATGGATACAAATATCATACAGAATATCATAGTTGTAGCATGACAACAATAAATACTGGAGTTTGCATACAGAGAGAATTGATTGATTACTATGGTAAAATTATCGAGATACTTAAAATTGAGTACTTTACATTGCCAATAAAGCGAAGTTTGATATTTAAGTGTGACTGGTTTGATCCAACTCCAAATGTTGGTACAAAAGTGCATAACTAATACAATCTAGTTAAAATTAATAAGCGAAGAAGATTTAGACAATTTAAAGCTTTCGTGTTGGCAATGCAAGCGATCCAAGTGTATTATGTCTCTTTTCCTAGCTTACGTCAAGATAAGTCAGATTGGTTGGCCGTTTGCAAAGTTAAACTTAGAGGTGTTTTGAATCACATGGAAAAGGAGACCAGAGAATTAAAAGTGAAGCATTTTAGGAAGATGCTTATGAAATAAATGCATTTGTCATATATAAGGATAATGAACCTTTGAATGATCTATGTAATGAATATGTTGAAATTTTATCTGGAGAGGATGAGGAGGGCTAGAGATCTGAAGAAGAGCTTGAGTTTAATTCAAGTTCTTTAGAAAAAGAATATGATTTTAATTTACAATTAAGTGATAATAGTGATTAATTTGTGTTTGTAATTGAATATTATATTCAACTAATCAATTATTTCCTTTTCAATATATTATATAAAATATCTAATTCAAATTTTTGTATTTCTAGAAAATTCAATCAAATATTAATTTCAGGTTGAAATATGCCACTAATGATAAAACATGATATAATGCGACCAAGGTTCAGATCATAATTCGGAGGTACTTATTGTATAGGTGAAGCATCTCATGGTGTAGCAGCTAGAACTGAATCACCTCTTCCTCCTCCAACTACTACACTTGTAGATGAGGCATCACCTCCGGTACTTGCTGCTACACCATCCACCACCCCTCATTCGCTACTCCTATACTGACAAAGATATCAGGGGTAAATAATGAGGATGAAGGAGGAGATCGCCGGCTAGAGCTGAGGGACCTGATGGAAGAACTTTCATCACAATTGTCAATAATCTGTAAGTGAAAATACATGAAATATTATATGTTTATAATTAAGCTATAGGTTTAAATTTTAAAAATCGTATAAAATTATTTATTTTTATATTAGGTTGATTCCGTTTAGACCGTGTATGACATCCAAATTCAAGGAGAAGATTGATCTTGAGGGTTATGTATGGAAGAATATCTCTCAGACTACAAAGGAATTTTACTATTAGGAGTTTAAGGTACAACAAACATTATTATTTTCTTTTTTAATTAATTTTTATACATTAATTAGATAAATATTATTACATTGTAAGTATTTATCGAATATTTTTCCTTTTGTTTCATAAAGAATTTTTTTGAGATTCTAAATTTCACGTGGACTTTTGTAAAGTATAGGACAGACGAGCACGTATACGTTATTAGGATTTTATTGGTGCGATACACAAGGTCGGTGTACTACCGCCTTATATTTTTGAACAAATATGAAGTCGTTGACAGTAGTATTGGACATCACCTGAGGCAATGTCTATTTTAGAGCATAATTCTACTAACAGACATAGAGAACCGGGAGAAGAGAGTCTTCTCATATATATAGAAGGATCTATTACTCACCACAAGCATGCAGAGAGACTTTTAAGTATCTACACTTTACATTTATATTCTGATTTCTTTACTTTGCTGTATTTAAATTGAATTTGATGTATGAATTTTGGAATGATAATGTGTATTATGGAGAATGATAATGTTATAAATGTCTGGTGCCATATATGACTGTGTTGTTGACTTGTTTTCTTTGTTCAATAAGGGGTAAATATCATAAAAATAGAGGAAACTCTGCTGAAATTTTTATAAATTCTAGTTCACTTATAATATTTTATTTTTAAGCAGAAAAAGTCTATGGGCATGAGGCCTACACCCTATCAGCTCTTCTTGCACACTCACACTAAAAAGCATGACGGTGTGACATTCGTCAACACTAGATGTAGAGAACTAAACGTATGTGAAATTTATGGTTTAATATTAATGCTTAATAATTATCACTTACTAATATAAACATTGCCTTCTGATAGGACCAAATACAAGAAATCATTCAACGATAGTCTCAGCAGTCTGAAGATGTTGATGAGACTTAAACTTATCTTCATACAGTGGGTGGTAGAGACTGTCATGGAAGGATATTCGACTTAGGTTTATTTGTAAACATATGTTATTCGTAATCCTTTACGTCCAGTACAACAACATCTAGTAGGCGGTCCACAACCAATGAAGTACAAGAGCTACGGAGCACAGTGCAGACATTGATGGAGTATATAGCTCAGCTCTGTAATGAGGTGGATGAGTTGAAGGAGAGAGGTAGCATCTCATCTCACCAATCAGACCATCCGCACTTACCAAATCAATAGTGTACTTATAGTCATTTCATTTGAATTACAAACACTTATTATATACAATTTAATGTTTTTATTATCAATTAAGATAATTTTAACTTTATATCATCAACCAACTTTTTGTTTAAACAAATTAAATGTATAAGAAAATCAAATTATTATGCACAGATTATTTATAACTGTTTAAATTATGCATCAACCATAAGAACATCAAATAAAATTTATTGACGGTATATATTTTTTTAAAAAAATTTCAGGTTACTTTACTGATGGACATTTGTTGTTTCGTCGCTAAAATCAATTCTATTTACTAATTGAAAACAAGAAACCGCCGGTAATCACAGACGGAATAACCAATTATATTGCAAAATTTATCGACAAGATTTGCCGTAGAATAACCGTCGGTACACTCACTGACTAAACAAAGATAACCGTCAGTAATAGTGTAACAAACTTACCTATGGATTAGAAGATACCGTCGGTAAATCTACCGACGAAAAAATAATGTTCGTGATAATTTATCGACGATACAAACAACCGTCGATATATTTACCAATGGTACATTAAGTGTTCATCGACATATTTACCGATAGACATTCTTTTGTTCGTCAAAAATTATTACCTACGATCGTTTCTACGACACCTTTGTCTGTCGGTAAATTCTTTCGCTAACTTAACATATCGACATAATGTTTACGATTTCTGTCGGTAATTTCTGTCGCTAAATGACATTTTTCTTGTAGTGATCCTTATGTCTCTTTTTGATGTGAGATTATTCTACTTGTAAATTTCCAACATCTCCCCCTTATAAGTGGATTCATCAATATCAAACTAGCTCTCCTTTAACATATAGCCTATGCGAAGTCATTTGAGTCACTCCATGAATCACTCATTCATCTGACCCAAATCTATGAATCTTTATTCATCGGACTTTGCAACTTAGCTCTGATACTAATAAAGGGTTTTAAGGGGGGCCTGAGGAGAAATTGGACTAGATCCAAGTGAGCTCATATACAATCAGGACATCATATCTCAACACAAAACCTTAAGACAATGGGTTACGAGTCTTGTCATTGTATGTAACTCACTTCATCCTTCTGTCTTTTTTTGATGTGAGATTACTCCACTTGTGAATTTTCAACATTGGTATCAAAGCCATCGTGATGGAAGTTGGAAATAGCTCTATGGTCAAGTTGATGTTAACAAACTACTTTATTTAGAGGCCTGTGATGAAGGACCTTCTGTATTGCAAGGAACTTTTTAATCCTATTGATGTGGACAAAGGTGTAAAGGATGATGTTCCTTCAAAATATGACAAGATGTCATATAAAGATTAGGAGAAGATGAAGTGAAAAACTCTAGCCTTGATTCAACAATGGGTTGATATCAGTATATTCAACCATATATCTCAAGAAACAGATCCTTTTGAGCTATGAAAAAAAACTAGGACTCTATGAAAGGAAGACTACCCACAATAAGGTATCTCTGATTAAAAGACTTATAAACTTGAAGTTGAAAGCTGAAAATTTTGTGTCAGAGCACCTGATTGATTTCTAGGATATAATTAACAAGCTTACAACAATGAATATCATTCTTGATGATGAGCTTCAAGCTTTGTTCCTGTTAAGCTCGCTACTAGATAGCTAGGAGACACTGGAAGAGACATCATCACTTACACGGTCATGTATGTGATTATGTATAATGCAGAAAACCTATTTCGAAATATAAAAGAGAAAAAGAAATAGGTTGGAGCATAAAGTGGTGTTTAAAACACCAAAAAGTGAACATAAACAAAGAGAGAGCAAGTAGTATAAGATTCTCATCTTTTTTTATTAGTTTTTGGGATTGATTTGAGAGTCTGTTGATTGACATAGCAACTTTGGTTTTCAATCGTAAAACTTTGTGAGACATCTTATAGTTGTGGGGTGAGATATTAAAATTTGTAAATCCTTATTTGAGATTAGTGGATTTTCTTGTCAGTTTAGCCAATGATTTTTCCTCTACATTAGATGTTTTCATATAAATCTTATTCTTTGCTTCTTTATTAAGTTTTCATTCTCATACTAATATTTTCTAATTAAATTTGAAAAGTTTGTTGTTGTTGCTTTTTAATTGTTCTTTTAAAGAGTAGTGCTTTTATCTCTCAATAGTTGTTATGTTAGTAGTTCAATATACTATTGTTCATTTTCTCAGTTTAGCTAGGAGAAGTTATGATTATTAGTAAGGAGTTGTAACTCTCACTTTAGTTTAGCTAGTTTTAAAGGATGTTTAGTAACTAATAGAAGTAACCAACATATAAACATCTGTAATTTTGTTCTCTTCTATTATAGGATGAGAATCAATTCTTATTGTAGCAAAACTTTTTAATAATATTGTATCAAAGCAAACAGTTCTTGTTTTTTTAATAGTTAAGTCTCTATTAAGCAAGGTATGTAAAAGTGTAAATATAGCAACAATATTTTATGTATCTTTGATTGATAGATATCCCCAGGCCTCGAGTGCCAGCGAGATTATTGCTGGGAGTTGTTGTTGTTATTGATATTGTTGTTGATAGATATGAAATATTCTGATAGATATGATATATTCTAGGAATATTTTTAGGAGATAGTTTAAGGAGTAAGAGACTTTATTCACCCATATGTATATATCCTTCTTTCAGGGCAATGAGAACAACATAGAAAATTCTCTACAAATTTTACTGTTTTATGGTATTGGATTCATATACACTTCTGAACTTGAAATTAACCCTAAAGACCTAAGATCCAGAAATAGCCATGACAGGCGATGAAGAACTACTAAAGAATGATCCGGTTAAAAAGAAAATATCACCTTATGATTTGACTTTGAATGAAAACCCAGGGAATGTGATCACATAAATGTAGTTGCAAAGAGAGAACTACGACGAAAGGATTTTTACCTTGCAGCCCTCATTGTTGGCACAAAAAAATGGGGATTTGTAAATGGAACCATCAACAAACTGGAAGAAGGTTCCTCTGATTTGGAGGATTAGTGGATAGTTCAGTTTATACTAGTGTCATATATTTGAATCACCGTGAACTAACTTTGCGTTTAACCATATCATATATGGAGAATGCAAAAGATCTCTCGTAAGAAATCAAGGAGCAATTTTTTTGTTTCTAATGAACCTCAAATTTAGCAGTTGAAATCTAATTTGGCTAAGTGTAAGTAGCATGGTATGACTATAGTAGCATATTATAGAAGGATAAAGGCATTAGAGATGGGATAGAAAATTATGGGCAAATTCCAATATGCACTTATAGAGGATGCAAGTGTAATGTTGGAGAATAGTAAAAAAAAAAGTCGAGAAAAAGAAAGAGTGCATCAATTCCTTATAGGGTTGGATGATGCACTTTATAGGACTGTTTGATTCACTTTACTTGATGTTTGTCCCTCACCAATGATACATATTCTACTTGGCCTTAATTCAGAAGGAGAGGATGAAGACCATATCTTATGCAAAGGAAGAATGAGGGGATGTCATTGGACTCGAGATTAAGGTGAACACCAGGATAAAAGGATATAAAGAGATGAAGGTCAAGTCGATGATTTATACTTACTGTGACTATGTTAGTCATGATGTAGGAAATTATGTTTAGCATATTAGCTATCCTGACAAGTGGTGTGATTGTCCTTGAGGCATAGGAAGAACTGGTGGAAAAGGTAAAGGGATGCCATAGTAGCAACGAACTGAACTAAGTGCTGGATGCAAACTAAGTAGAATAATGTGTGCTAATGCTGCTCAGATCTCGATAAAAGGTGTTGGTGGCTTAGGGATGTCTATCACAAAAGATGACAAAGCGGGTCTTAGCTTGAGAAATGAATAGTGACCTTAATTAATATGCTGAACTATCATGAGACCAGTACAAGTAAGAGGATAACTGGTAAGCATAAAAAATTTGATGGATAATTAACACAAAGGCATTAAATCATATGACCAATGACTTGAATTATTTATCTGACTTACGTGAAGTATTTGAAGGCCCTATTAGACTTTTGTATGAACAACATACAACTACTACTAAAGAGGGATCTGTAAAGCTTGAGAATGACCTTTTAGGCAACATTTAAACTGTAATTTAATTTTTAAATCACAGTTGATAGATGAGAATGTCCTTTTAGGCTGTGTTTAAATTGTAATTTAATTTCTGTATCACAGTTGATAGATGAGTCTAATTGCACTAACAACTTGTAAGTTATATAGGATCGCACTTTGATGATGCTAATTAGTTTCAGTGAACAAAAGGATGGGATTTGTTAAACAATTAATAGAATATGCTTTTATGTCCATATTTAGTGTGTTTTGCTTGTTATTTAAGATTTTTATGTTATTTTTGGTACTAACTTTGTTTCTAGTGTGTTTTCAGGTCTTAATTGCTTTAATGAATCAAAAGGAAAAGAAGTTGGGTTAAATTAGGGAAGAAAATGAAAGAATTGAAGCTATTTTAAAGGCATACACCTGTGTGAAGTTGTACAAAATTGTGCAAGTAACACAGTATAAGGGACCATATAAGTGACTGTCAACTTTTAAAGCTTTGAATATGTTGTTTTTGCTCGTGTGAAGAAACATACTCATGTAAGTAACATATATGACTATGTAAGCTTTTGGAAAGGTGTAAATTCATAATTTTGAGGTGATTTTTTTAGATACATGATCACTCACAGTGCATGACTAATTGTGTATATTCCGAAAACCCTAATTTTACAGTGTCAAAGGCAATTATGAAAAGGCAATGAGAGGGAGACAATTAGAGTTAGAGTTAGAGACAATTTAGAGTTGGAGTTGCAATTCTAAATCTGGGAGGAGGAAATCATGAAGATTACTTCAAAAGATTAGATGGGGAGCAGCCTTTCATCAAAGTATTAAGGTGATTTCATTAGAGAAAAGGGATATATGACAAGGATTCTTTTTTTAATTATTCTTTTAAAATTTTGATGTTTGTTTCATTTTCTATATTCAGAAACTAAGTTTGTATAATGCCCAGGTATGATAAACCCTAAGTTAAGCCTGATACTAAAATTTAATCTTTTATGTAGTACAATTTGATTGATTGATTTATTGTGATTCAATTATGCATTTTTATTCTTGAATTAATATATCTTGGATACTAGTTCAATATATGCTTTTATATGATAAAGATTAAGAAATCTTTTTGTAAAAATAGATATACCATAAGTAGATGAAGTTACATATAAACCTAGAGATAGGTCGACATAAGTCCTATGAATTAAGGTCGAACTCAAAAGTGAAATTTATGAATTGAGTAATGTAATCTTAGGGTTATTAACTAGAAAAAAGCTTTAGTTCATCTGATGATTAGTTGTTAATAGTTTTGAGAAAGATATTAACTTAAGATAGGAATTTTCATGGTCCAATGATTAATAGTTGAACTGTATCATAAAGGGTTATTACTTAAGAAATCTTAGGAGGATTGATTATGTTGGATCCCATTTTTAGGATTTTTATATTTTTATTTTATTAAATTATCAAGCATGAAAATAACTAAGAATTTATGAATTAGGAATTTTTGGAGTTTAATATGGTATATTATGATTGTTATAAGGTGATGTGAATTAAAGAAGGAGTTAGTAGGAAATTCCTTTAATAAGAAAGGACAAAATTGGAAGAAAAAGTTGTTTTAAGTTAATAAGACAAAAGGAGAGAAGATGTGGTGAGTATTAAGAAAGAAAAGAAGGAGAGAGTTGTGGAAAAACCTAGAAGGAGAGAAGAAGAAACCGAAGCAAGGAGGGAGAAGAAGAAAAGAGCAAGGAAAAAGATAGA
>JAOQML010007405.1:0-12508 GCA_027568935.1 Erythroxylum urbanii | reverse complement strand
ATCCATTCTTAATTTATATCCTCATTCATCATCCTAAGCATATCACTCATTTAATCACTTATTCAAGCATCATTCTAGGCTCAATTCAAGCTTCATTCAAGCCTAAATGCATCATATGAAAGTGCCTAACCATTTGTTGTGTCAAAATACACATAAAAGAAGCATTTTTGATGTTTAACCAACTCCCACGATCGTGGGATTTGTTGGCAAAAACTTTCTACTCTGTTAAGCATTCCCACGATTGTGGGGATTTTTTGACAGAAAGTTTTTTTGCCTTCATTAATCATGCCCATGATTGTGGGATGCTCCTATCAGAAGAATCCCATCAAGTGTTCTCTAATTTTCTAGCTGTTCTAACTCTTTCAAGTTACATCCAACACTTCATATGCTTGATCTATCATCTCTAGTTTAATTATTCATCATTTTCTCTTCATTATTACTTCCATTTCCACTCCATATCATTCATAACAAATCATGATCTATGTTTGATCATTAACCAAAAAACAAAACATACAACATTCATTTACAAAACAATTTTTTACACTTCTCTCTACATCATTTTAATGCTCTTTCAATTCTAACCTCATCTCTACAACAACTTATGAAATATCACTCATAATATACATAGCAACAAGACATTTATACATCCATTTTTCTCATCCACGTTTCAGCATGTACACATCCTCATTTTATGATCATTTAACTCTTAACTATCATCAAAACATGTTTCATTCAACAAATAAAGAAGAGTAATGCTTTATACTCACTTGTTTACTTCAAGATCTTCAAATTCTCACTTAAACTTAGCTTTCCTTGAACCACACGATCATCACCATTGTAGGGAGGAATGAGCTAGGTTTTTGGTAACAAAAAGGAAGAAAACAATAGGAAGCTTGAAGAAATAAAGGGAAGGAGTTGAGCAAAGCTCAATATGATGACGGTGAGAGTGAGTATCGTAGATGATGGAGAAGAAGAATCAAGAAAAAGCATAAGCAACAAAAATGATGAGTGAAAGACCATCTCATGGTCTTGCACTTAGATATTTTCGTGGAATGGATGTGTGGCAAGTGGCATGACACTTGTCACTTGCCACATGTCCTATTCCTATGGCTTTACTTAGTCCCATTTTTAATAACTAGTCCATTTGATTCTAATTTCTACTCCAATTATCTCCCAATTTTCCAAACATTTGTCATTAAATCCTAATACCATATATCAATTCTTTCTTTGGTCACTCATCACTTATTTCTACTACTATTTATCAATTGTTCTGCACTTGTCATTTTTTCCTAGTCCATAAATACCCAAAATTCCAAAAAATTCTCAAATTTCACCAAAAATTCTAAATCACTAATTCGACACACCAACTCAATTTTTAAGACACATAATCCATAATTCACATTATAATCACATTAAAACAATCATTTATACTCGGATATGTCAAATGAGTGCATGAATAAATTATTACAATGTGTGGAATAATCAAATTCACATGTGTGAAGACTAATTTTATGCATGAATATGAAATGTATTTTTCTAATCTCTTATTGCTATTTCCTGTTTACAGAAATTTAGGATTCTAACACTTAATATAGAAACTAGATGTTAGGCTTTTAGTGCCATAGAAGGATGGTAGCTAGAGAATATACATTGGTGGTCAAGCTATAAACAATATCATTATATTCACGATAAAGGCTCAATGACATGCTTGACTAACTTCATAGTGCTCCATCTTTTCTAAAATTGATCTTTACAGTGGTTATCATCAAATTAAAATATGGTCAGGAGATGAATAGAGGACTACCTTCAAAACCAAAGATGGCCTATATGAATAAATTGTCATGCCCTTTGGATTGTCTAATGCTCCTAGTACATTCATGCACTTAATAAATCAGGTACTCCATCCTTTCATTCAAAAAAGTTGTAGTTGTGTACCTTAACAATATTTTGATTTACATTAAAACCAAAGAAAAACATTTAACCCATATCTAGTAAGTGCTAGAGATCCTTTATGAGAAAAAGTTGTATGCAAACCTTAAGAAATGCTTATTATTAATAAATGAAGTTATCTTTCTTGGGTATATCATCACTTCGGAAGAGATTCAAATAGAGCCAAGCAAGATAAAAGCCATTAATAGCTTGCTAACTCCTAAATATATCCACAATGTGAGGAAATTTCATAGACAAACCTTATTTTACAAAAGATTCATTAAGAATTTTAGCTACATTATTGCCATACTTATTGATTACATCAAAAGAGATAAATTTTAATAGACAAAAAAATCCAAAAGAGTTTTGAAGAACTAAAGAAGTGATTGACTGAAGCCCTTATATTAGCATTTTCAAATTTTGATCAAGTATTCGAGGTAAATTGTGACACTTTAAACATTGGAATTGGTGCTATTCTTAGCCAAGAAGGACATTTTATATCTTTTTTTGGTGAAAAATTCAACAATGGAAAACTTAAATCCTTAGCTTATGATAAGGAGTTATACCTTATTGTTCGTGTCTTGCAACATTGTAGCCATTGCTTGTTAAATAAAGAATATATTCTTTACCCTAATCATGAAGCTTTCAAGCATTTAAATTACTAACAAAAGATCAATTATAGACATGATTCTTAATAAGATTCTGCAACCTTATCTATTCTTTATGAAGCATAATGCTAGAAAATAGAACTCTTTAGCTAATATAACTAGTCGACGGCGTGACTTGATCTCTATTTTCTAGATGAAAGTTGCTAGATTTGAAACATTTGAAGAATTATAGCAAGATGAACCACATTTCTATAGAATTTGGAGTTTCACTAAAAAAGTCATTTCAGCGATACTATATATATGGAGGATTCTTATTCTAAGGCACGACATTATGCATCCCTTAATGCTTATTATAAGAGGCAATCATATGGGAAGCATATGATAGAGGATTAACTAGACATGTTGGATGAGATAAAACTATGGCCTCAGTAAAAGAAATTTTTTATTGGCCTAACAAAAAAAGAGATGTCAATAGGTGCATTCAATGATGTAGGACTTTTGGCCTAGCTAAGACCAAAAGCTAGAATATAGGGTTATGCATACCACTGTTTATTCTTTAAGCACTATAGGAAGATGTTAAAATATATTTTATCCTCATACTACCTTGAACTTAGTGACAGAAATATTCTACTATAGTAGTTGTAGATAGGTTTCCAAAATGGCATATTTCAGTCCATGCCAAAGGACTACTGATGTTGTCCATGTTGTATATTTGTACTTTGAGAAGATCATTTAACTTTATGGCATTCCAAAAATCACCACCTCTAATCAAGATGTTAAATTCTTGATCCACTTTTAGAGAACTTTGTGGAAGAAGATGGGTACTAAGTTTTAATTTAGTAGTGCAAGTCATCCTCAAATGGACAAATAAACAGAGTCGATTAATAGAATTTTGGGAGACCTACTCCATTGTTTTATTGTAAAGAATTTGAAGCAATGGGATCTCATCCTTGTATAAAACATAATGAGATAAACATTAACAACATCAAAATTTTTAAGGAGACTTAGTTTGGATACATTTGTGGAAAGAAAGGTTCTCAAATCAACTAAATGCCAAGCTATCTCTAAGAGTTGGTGGCAAATTTAGGGTTGTTATACACAGGAACAAATATAACATTTACAAGATAAAGTTGACAAACTCCTATAAGGTCTCTGCTACTTTTAATTTCATTAATCTCTCACTATACTATAAAGAAGAAGGGCAATTAGACTCAAGGGGGAGTCTTGTGCAACCTATGGAAAATGGCATGGAGCCTAAAAAAAATCCAACTCATTCTTTGAAATTCTTAAGAGTTAGATAATTTTCTAGAATATTCTCTATTTTTCTTACATTATGATTACAAAAAAAGTAAAATTCGTATAGAAAACCCAATGGTTACGTAGGGAGTTAATGGGGTTAGATATTTATGAAGATTTAGGATGAAAATATCATTGTAAAACTACTATAAATACCCCCATTATTATATTTGAAATCATCTTAAGTTTGAGAATCAATCAGAATTTCCCATTTGAGAGTAAATCTTTGTCTCCATTTTGTCTCCTGAGCCATTTATTATGAGGTTTAACCCATTGGAGTTAGCTTATCCTCCTTTGTCCAATTAAATTGGTTTTTCCTTATGCATCATATTCAAATTTTTGAGTTATATAAAAGAGTATGACTATCATATTAACCTTATTGTGTACTCCAACATTGCTTTAGTGAGTCTTATATAGATAAAAATAAAGCTTTACTATTTACCCTATTGAGATCTGTTGTTGCAATTGAAATGGCTACCAAGTCTATGACTTTTTTTTAAAGATTTATAGAATCCTAGTGTGAAAACTTAAAAGGACTAAAAGAAAGATTTATTGAGCTAAAATATGAACATTTTTAAAGACATTTATCGTGAATTAACATAATCCATATTGCATGAATTTAATAAAATAACTTATAGGATAGTAATCTAACAGAATAAAAAATGTAAAAAGAAAAATATTGATCTTAGAACACCTCTAGATAATTTATTTCTCCGTTTCTTGTTAATTTCTATATAACAAGTTGTAACCTTCATTTCCTTCTGATCATTCTAATATTTTACTATAGTTGTAAGGATCTCAAACATCTTTAACTATCCTTTAAGATCCGTAGAAAGATTAGAAGAAAGTGTGAAGAAATTTATATAAACTAACATCATATATGATTCATTACTTATCAATCCAAAAAAGAAAAAATGATTATATTTTATTATGGTCAAGTAGCATAAGAATCCCTTAAATGATTGTTGTAGATGTTAAGAATGTTTATCAAGTATCTTTATGGTGTTAAGTTATTCATCTGTAAATCCAACATTTGTACTTACTAGCGACTTTTGTTGTCTATGACTATATTACTTAGTTATTATGGTCATTTACTCCTTCTAGATTCATCACGTGACATATTCTCATTAATTGTCATTTATTTAGTTAAAATTTAATTATAATTTAAAAATTATTGATGAATTAGAATTTTTGGTGGGATTTAGGAATTTTCTAAAATTCTGAGTAATTTCTGGACTAGGAAAAATGTCAAGTGGTATGACAATTGATAAATGGTAGTTGAAATAAATGTCAAAAGGCAGTAGAAATTATTGATAAACAATATTAGGATTTAATGACAAGTATTATAAAAATTTGGGAGACAATTCGATTAGAAATTGGAGACAAATGAACTGGTTAAGAAAGAGGACCATTAGAAACCATAAGGTGGTGACATGTGGCAAGTGACAAGTGTCACTTACCATGCCACACACCATCCACAATATTTTCATTCATTTGAAAGACTATCTTTTGTCTTTCATTTTTCATTTGTTTCTTTCTTCTTCTCTCTTCATTTTCAATCTTTATCTTCTCCATTTCTTCTTCTTAATTTCCGCAAAATCTTCAACTCTCCCCATAATGAAGCTCACCACCATCTTTCACTTTATGCTTCACGATCCTTGCTATTTCTTCATCTTGTCACTAAGAGACCCACTCTATTCCACTAAAAATGTTGATGATCGTGTATCATAGAAGAGCTAGGGTTTTATAGTGATTGAAGAAGCTTTGAGCTAATTAAGTAGTGTATTGTTCTTCATATCTTGCTCGATAAACATGGTTTTGATGATAGATTAAGAGGTGAAATGATCATGAACTAGTATATATGCTTTAACATGGGTGTAATAATAAAGAGGTTTATGCTCTAATGGTAGTGTGCTAATGTTGTTCGTAAGTTTTAAGAAGAAGCATTTATGATGATTAATAATGAAGGTGATGGTTGAATAAGAGTTGAAAGTTGATATATAAAGAAATGTGGTATATCCTAATTTTGTGTTGATGATGAATGTAGGAAATTGATGAATAAGTGTATATTATGTGTTCTTATCTTGAAGATATGAAACCCATGAATTATAGCCTATTATATGAGAAAACATATTTAGAATTTAAACTATAAGAAAGATGTTAAAGTAATATTCTTGGAAAGAGAATTAGATATAATAATGAAAGATGATGAAATGTTTTGATTTTGTATGATCGATGAACTTTAAGTTATGAGTTGCCTCATGAATGTTATTGAGATAGTTTTAAGGTAAAAATGAAGAGGTTATGAATCCTAAATGATGAACTATGGAAATGAATTGTTTGATGCATTATGAATGAGATATATTATGGAAAGAGTTAGGATTGTATGTATGATAAGATTAAGTGAATGATGGAATCAAATGAGTAGAATTTTACAAGTCTAATGCAATCAATATGGTGGTTGAATTAAGTTGTAATAAAGTTAAACATGTGTAGAAATTTATGATGAATGTGTATATGTATGAATGCTATGTTTTTGATGTTATGATCAATCACAGATTATGATTGATTAAGAATGATATTGAGCTGTAATAGGAGTAAGAATGAAGTGGAAATGATAAGGGTTTAAGCTTAGAATAATGAACTATGCATAAGGTGTTAAATGCGGTGAGTAAAGAGTGAGAAATCTAGAAAAGTGCAGAAAAAAGGGGGTAGGCCACGATCATGGCACCCATCCCATGATCATGGGCAGATAGATTGTTTTTTGTCACGATCATGGGGAAGGATTCCATGATTATGGGCTGAAGGAATGTTTCTGTCAAGATCGTGGGGAAGGATAGGGTTTGAAATGGCTTAAGCGTGAGATGTTCTCCTTTTATGTATGGTTTGAAACAAAAAATTTTAGGGTGCTTTCTTATGATGCATTTAGGCTTGAATAAGGTTTGAATTGAACCTAGTTGATGCTGGATGAAGTGATTAAATATGTCATATGTTCAAAGTGATGATGGAAATTATAACTTAAGCATAGATAGTTGATATCAATGACACAATTCTGAAAATTTAGTGATGTTATAGAAATGAAAGTGATCTTATATGGCTAATGTGATTCAAATGAGAGGAATAATGTGTATTAAGTAAAGGTGAATGAGAATTGAATACTTTGTGATCTTATAATGCTAGAAAAAAAAGAATTAGAAAGCTTATATGTGATAGACATATGATTGATGATATTAGATTAACCAAGTTCTTTAATCTATGAACCTAAGTGTAAGCTTGACATACACAAATAATGTTGTTAATGATTAAGTGATGTGATTAAGGATAAATACCTGAAATAGTCAAATTGAGCATGCATTATATATTACACATATATATGTGTGTACAATTGAATGTTTATGTGATTTTGCAATTGTACACACATGAGCTTATCTGAAAATACGTGTGATGCGTGAATAACTTGAAATGAGTATGTTTGATCGACTGTCCTAGCATGCCATTCTCGTAGAGTACATTCTCGAGTAACGATGGCATGTTCAGGAATATACCCTATTAGAGTGGGGTGATACATCTATAGTTTCCATACCAAGCACCATCTTTTATTAGAGTAGATACTTTCGAGTCTATAAAAAGTCTGTTCTCAATTGTGAAAATTCTATTCTATTTATGAGAGGGCTTGCATCTAGCCAATTGTCAAACCATACTATTGAGAAAGTTTTAATTATTTAAAACCCTCAAAATAGTATAAGCACACAGTTCGCGAATGTAGTATAAGAGGTGTCGCTCCCTCGAGTAGTTGGTGAACTAATCAAATTCTAAGTTGTCTAAGGCCCAAAAGAAAATTAAATAAAAATAAAAATCTAACAAAAAGTAAACAATCGAATATAGAATGATTGAAATTGAAATTGTAAAATTAAAAAAAGAAATCAAATTTGAGCAACACTAAATTGACAATGGGAATCACACAAGAAGAGTTTCCAAATTATGAGAGAGGGGATTTTTCCTATCATCAATACTAATCTAGTCATTTATGTGTTATTGTGGTGTCGGTTCTAGACTATCGTAGGGTGAATTACTCTCTTTTGAGTTATAATCATTAAACCCTAATTGAATTATAGAATTTGCAATCTCTCAGTTAACGAAAGACCCATAATTCTAATTAGATTTAAGCCCTTTAATAAACAATCAGGTCTCACAAGGGATTTCTCTCCATATAATAACCAACTAGATTGATTGCATGGTCAATTAGATTGCCTAACTCTTGTTAACTCGATCTAATCATTTTTTTCTAGTTTACCCTCTCAATTTATTACTGAAATATGCAATTACCATAATCAATCACAACACCCAATCATAATAACATAATAATAACTAAATTAAGATTAAATCAAGGTCAAATCTCAAAGGAAAGTTAAAACATATTAATCAAACCCAAATCTATACATGTATTCATATTCATCTTAATATTCAAAGAAAAGAAAAACGAGATAAAAGAAATACACAATAGAATGGGGATCTAGATGCCTTGAGAAAGTAGCAGCTGCAATGACTCGCTCCTTTATCCTCTTTCTCTTCTCTCTCTCTCTCTTTTCTTTCTCTCTCTTTGAGGGTTTCCCCAAATGGCAAAAGTGGGAGCTACTTTAGGGTTTCATCATAATGCCTTTTATAGGCTTTTCTAATTTAGGCAACCTTAGGGCTTTTCTGGGTCGAAAATGTTTGAAAAGTCCCTCAAAAACTCAAGTTCAGAAGTATGTCTACATATCTGTCATGTAGGCCACGGTCGTGGCCTAGAGTTTTGCCTTCTATCGCGATCATAGTGTAAACAGGGCTACGATTATGGCTCTTTTCACCTGCTTCTGTCATGATCGTGGCTTACTGGCTTTGTTTTGGATTGAGTTTCCTTCGAAACTCTTCCATTCTTCGATATTAGCACTGAAACACTATCAAACTCATTAAGGAACCTTAAATACACAACATTGAAGCTCAAAAGCATGCTCTAACCTATAAAACACTTAAAACACAAATATTTAACAAACTAATACAATTCTAACCTAAACAAACACTAACTAATTAAATTAACAAGTAAACACACACCAAACTACCCACTAAAACACGATGCAATCTACAACTATCAACATCCCCACACTTAAATTTTTGCTTGTCCTTAAACAAAAACAAAACAAAAGAAGTTAAGCAAACAAGTAAGCACAACATACACACAAATGTAATAATGAGGTAATGACATCAAACTTCACAAAACAAATTTAACTCTAAACACAATCCTTCAAGTTCTTCTAACTTATTAACTTGCAAAATCCACGTCTAAGTACTTTAGACTAAATATACATATTAATCAAGACCTATATGTCAAATTTACTCACTCCTATCATTTGTGCACACACATTGATAATTATTTGGTTAATTAGACTTGTAACTATTCCTAAGTAAGTTTTCATGAAAAGTCAAGCTACTCATAAGTTTGGTAAGTTTTTATCGACATTCTTTTTGTTACTTTTTATAGACATAAGCCTAGCCTTTTTACACAAAGGCAAATATTTTTGATGAATGTTGATCTGGTTACTCAACTAGGTCATCTTTTTATTAGACAACTTGGTTAGAATGTCATTATAGCCTTTTGACGCGAAGGCAAACAATTGTGATAAATGTCGATCTGGTTACTCAGCTGCATCACATTCTCAACTGGCTATTAGCTCTATTCATAGCCAGAAGGCCAGTGAAATAATTATTTAATTAAATTTTATACTTTTTTCTAAAACATATTTTTAACACACTACTTTATTGTTTTTACAAGTCATTCTTACAAAAATATACTAGCAATGATGCTTATTTGATTGTCCTTAAAATTATAAAAATAACATTGCACAAACCTCCCCATAGTTAAACAACATGTTGTCCTCAATGTGAGGAGAATACATAAGAACCGTTAACACATAGGGTGGGAATAAAACATCATGATAAGAAAAACATAAAAATTAAGTAAAATAAGAAGACAAGGGTTAGAGCATAAGAACCCATTATGGTGATTGAGGTGGTGATGATGTCCATATTTAAGACCAAATGCGGTTGACGCTCTAGATTTTTACTCTATATTATAATTTTTTTAAAAAGAGAAAGAGAGTTGGTAATCTAAACTATTCCAAATCATTAAGAACTTATTTTTAGAAATTAAAACAACCTAACTACACAACAATTTAAATCTAACTACGAAACGTGCTAAGTTATGGTCATTAATTTGACCTTGCATCTTTCGAAAAATCATCCATGATCAATTATGAGTGGCTTACTACCATCTGTGTCTCGCATTTTCAGCTTTGTAGGTCTTAAATAAGCTACATGTTGAGAGATAATGAAAAGAAAATAATCTATCAAATTAAGGAAACCTAATAAGTTCAGTAATGTCCTTTCCGTCAATAAAATAGGGAATAACGAAACTCCCTAAATCTGATATTGGATTCAACAGTTTGGCCTGTGTAAGGGTGATCTTTTCTTGTTCTTCTTCAATCACCCTCATCTCCTCTTCAGCTTCCACATCATGAACAAAGATTTTCTTATATGCTTTATGATCTATGTCCATTGTCATCTGTTCTTTGTCCTTTTGTTCCTTAAAAGATTTGAACACATAAATTCTTTTAAATGAGTTACTCTCCTTTGGATTCTTGAATATCTTATTCATTCTAAATTTCACTTATTCATTTCTAATCTAAAGGATTAGGTTGTCTTCATGGACATCGATCGAAGCTTTTCAGATGGTAAAAAATGGTAAGCCAAGGATTAATGGACATTTTTGATCATCTTCAAAGTCTAACACGACAAAATCCACAAGGATGATAAGCTTGTCTGTTTTTACAAGTACATCGTCCACCAACCCTAATAGTTTCTTGATTGATTGATCTGCTAACTAAATAAACATGAAAGTTGCTCTAATATCACCCATCCTAAATTTCCTAAAAATTGAATAAGGCATAAGGTTAATATATATACCTAAGTCACATAATCATTTTGAATTCGTTTAGTTACCAATTACATAGGGTATTGTAAAACTCCATGGATCTACCAATTGTAAAGGCATGTGGCTAGTAATTAAAAAGTTGGAGATTTTTGTTAAGGCTACCAATTGATTATCATCCCAAGTCCATTTGTTTAAGAATATGTCTTTAAGAAATTATGCGTATATGGGTGTGCTCTTCAAAGCTTCAACAAAGGGCCAGGTAATTTTCAATTTCTTCATCTTTTCTCCAACCCTTGCAAATTGGGTATCCAATTTGTTCTTTTGGAGTCTTTGTGGAAATGGTATTTTTGATGTATAAGGTGGACAAGGATTGTATGGAAGGTCCTCATTCTTTTCTTCATCCTTTTTATGCTTCTCTTGAGCTTCTGCAATGTGGGTTTCAGTTCTTTTAGTCGTTGGTTCTCTTATGTCTTTCCCACTCCTAAGTGTGATCATCTTACATGGCTCTATTGAATTTACTTTCATGTTTCACAGGCAGTTTTCCACACTTCTCTTACAAAATTCACTGGAAAGTTGTCTCATTCGAAACTTTAAGTTGTGAATAGAAGAGGTATAATCTTTTGTTACCTGCTCAAACTTCTCTTCCAGTCTCTTCTGGGCCTCTTCCATGTTCACGAGCTTATTTAGGATCTTTTCCACTTTAGAATCCTATTAATTAGGCTCATCTCACTGAAATCCTAGTAAGTTTTGATGTTTTATGGGAGTCCTTACATTATTAGACCAATAGAAATCTAGGTGGTTTTGTCACCCTGGATTGTATGTGTTCATATAAGGATGATGACTTCCCTAACTAAAATGTGCTTGATTGAAGTCTGTAAGGGTCCTTTGCTCCCTATAATATATATCCTCCGTTCTCATTCCTTCTTTCACTTCTTAGCATCTAGCTCTTTAGATGTCTCATTCTTACTTTATGATGTCTTGTTTTGTCTTTACTTTAAACCCAAATCTTTCTTCTCTTCACTCTTTTTTTAATAAAAATATTTCTTGTGATTGGGTACCAAAATTACAAGAAAGGTTAACAACTCGTTAGACTAAAAAAATTAAACTAATCTTACAACTCCCCAATAATGATGCCAAAAACTAGTTAAGCAAGTTTTATGTAGTGTTTGGAAAGGTGTGAATTGAATTCAATACTGCAATTGAATTCAATTCAGGTGTTTGGAAACACAAGAAAAGGGTGAGTTCAATTCATGCATGTAATTGAAATCCGTCTCCTTTATAAATTGAATTCACTCCTCCAAGTATAGGAATTCAATTTCATTGAAGCTTGAGGAAGACACTTTTGAACAAAAAACTATTGTTTGCTACGAGTTTATAACTAGACATTCATCAAAGTTTATTTATTTATTGTGGGTTTTTATTGAGTGTAATTCTTTGCCCTGTATTTCTCATCAAAAATTGCTTTATGCCATTCAAAGGTAGTGTCTTGCTCTTTTGTTCTTTCATTCTTTGGACTACTTTACTTCTCACTCTCTTGTGCTTCACTTGATTGGATTTCAAAGACTATTAATTAAAATATTATTAATAATTAATTAACTACAATATAATTAATTAAAATATAATCCATTAATTAATTAAAATATTGTAATTACTTAATTAATTAAAATACAATTAATTACAATATAATTAATTAAAATTAATTACAATA
>JAOQML010007376.1:0-12509 GCA_027568935.1 Erythroxylum urbanii | reverse complement strand
TTGGTCAAAGAAGAGTCAACATTCTAGACCCTTCTTCCTTGTGTGGCCATGACAGCCTAGTTAAATGTGTTCTAATGCCTTAGAGGTGATTAGACATGATTTATAGACTTATTGGATACTTAGAAAGCTTAATTGGAAAAATTGATGTACATAAGGGCTTAATTGTAAATTTAAGAAAAGTTTGGAGGGTATAATGGTAATTTGACATAAGCTAAGGGCAAAAGGCTAATTTCACCATGTTTGGTCAAAGAAGAGTCAACATTCTAGACCCTTCTTCCTTGTGTGGCCATGCACTTCACCATTTAGCATTACAACACTTTGTTTTAATTAAAAGAAAGGAGATGAAAGGACAAAAGAGGAGAAGAACACTTTCAGCCATCACCTAATTTCCACCATTTTTTTTAATTCTCCAACCCAAACTAAGGTGTTCTAAGTTAATTTAGGATCAAGGAAAACAAATCTATCATTAGATTTGGCTAACTAGTGGTAACAATATAACTATTTTGGTCTATTCTAAGATTTTACATGTGATGTTTTTCTACTCTTATGTACTGGAACTGGAACCTATGTTCACTGGATAAGTGAATAATAAGCTAGGATTAAATGGTTCCTAACTAGTCTGAGTTGAGTCTTAGACTAGGCCTATGTGTTTCTATGTTATGTATGTTCACTTCATAGGTGGTTATATACATGTTAGATACGTAAAACTGTCTTTAGGTTATTTAGATCATCTTGGTGTGAACCGGGTTTTGTTTGCGATATACATTTTTCCTACTCACTGAGTACATAATGTACTCACTCCCTCCGCTTTCCAACCATGTAGGTTAATTTGGTGACCTTGAAGTTTTGAGTGGATCGTGAGTCTTTTGACATTTTCAGGGCATTATCGCAAGTGAGTAGTCTCTGTGTTTGTAATTTTATTGTATAGTGGCTCATGCTTATGTCGACATGCTTTATAATTTTGTAAATTAACTCTTGATTGTATTGTGGTTTGTAAATGACCTTATATGTGAACATTTTGTACTGTCGTTGAGTTTGCTCTTAAGTAGACTTAAAAGTCCAATAGTTGCAGAAGAGTTTTAATGTAAATATAGAAGTGCGTTTAAAACTGATTAACAGGTGTTTTAATTGAGTTTTGAGATATTCAAAATACAACCGTTGTGCTGTCCAAAGGTTTTTAAAGATATTCAATAGTTGGGTTAAAGGTACCGTAAGCATCCTTAGCCCGGGTATGCGACTGCTGTCATGTGCTCCATATGGTTTTGGGTCGTGACATAGCTTTTATCCATCTAACTATACAATTAAAAGTAAATGATTGAATTATTAAGTGTAATTCTCATTCTATATAACATAATCAATACAAGTTCATTACCTAAGTTTGAATTTAAAGAAATAATAAGGTAAGTGGCATTGTTTACACTTGTGAATTAAGAAAGAGATTTCTCACTATGACTCACAGGCTCGTGATATATTTCACCAATAAGCCTCATGGAATCTGCATCATAAGTTTTCATCCTATATACCATCCTATGGGCTTATTATGTCTCAAATCATTGTGAATTTTACGTGACTATATAAGTTACTAATTCTTTAATTTCGTATACTAAGTTCAAATTCAAAAAAATATTAAGATATATGGTGTTGTTTACACATGTGAATTGAGAAACGAACTTCTTACTGTGACTCTTAGGCTTGTGGCATATTTCGCTGATAAGCCTCATGGGAGCAGCATCATCGGTTTCCAGCCTATATACTATCCTGCAAGTTTATTATGCCTAAAATCATTATTAATTTTACGTGACTATATAAGTTACTAATTCTTCATTTTTATATATTAAGTTCAAATTCAAAGAAACACTAAGGTATGTGGCGTTATTTAAACCTATAAATCAAGAAAGGGACATCTCGCTGTGACTCTTAAGCTAGTGGAATATTTCATCGATAAGTCTCATAAGAGCTGTATCACAAGTTTCCAACCTATATACCATCCTAAGGGTTTATTATGCCTCAAATCATTATGAATTTTACATGACTATTCAAGTTACTACTTCTTCAATTTTGTATACTAAGTTCGAATTTAAAGAAACACTAAGGTATGTAATGTTATTTACCCCTATGAATCGATAAAGAAACTTCTTACTGTGACTCTTAGGCTCGTGGAATATTTTACCGATAAGTCTCATAAGAGCTACATCATTGGTTTCCAACCTATATACCATCCTACGGGTTTATTATTCCTCAATTCATTGTGAATTTTACATGACTGTACAAGTTACTAATTCTTCAATTTTGTATATTAGGTTCGAATTCAAAGAAGCACTAAGGTACGTGACATTGTTTACACCTATGAATCAAGAAAGGTACTTCTCATTGTGACTCTCAAGCTTATGAAATATTTCACCGAATAGCCTCATAGAAGCTGCATCACAGATTTCCAGCTTATATACCATCCTACGGGTTTATTATGCCTCAAATCATTGTGAATTTTACATGACTATTTAAGTTACTACGTCTTCAATTTTGTATACTAAGTTTGAATTTAAAGAAACACTAAGGTAGATGGCATTATTTACACCTATAAATTGAGAAAAGGACTCTCGCTATGACTCCTAGCTCATGGAATATTTCACAGATAAGTCTTATGGGGGCCACATCATGGGTTTCCAGCCTATATATCATCAATGATTATAAGAATATTGCAAACAACAACACAAAACCTACACCTCCTTTACATTTACATAAAACCCAAACACAAACTCACGTACTATTAAAGCAAAACATATGGTAGACATTAGTTGGACGACTTACCTGAACGAACGAACAACCACAGACTACAAAGAAGAAGAATGAGGTTAGTCAATTATCGACACTCTATAACGCAAAAAACAACCTGTGAAAAAGACAATTTTGTATTTAATATAATACCCTTGTACACAAACTACAATTTTCGGATGCATAACCCGTAGCTTAAGGTTTATAAAGTTTTAACAACTTTATGGTAGTGATGGGCTCATGATAGTTTTTTAGTGAGGAAAACTTCAACAGGGAGTGAGAAGTGAGAGGACCCAAATTTGAGAGTTACATTAGAGATTCAAAGTGAACTTTAGTCAAACATCTTATAGGCAATAGTAAAACAAAGTTCCTAACACATACTATCATTTAATCAACTCATTCAACACACATAACCCATATCGAACTAATCATTCCGATTTCTACACATATTCACCAGAGTAACGTATGGACAACACATAGGGGCAGAACAAAAAACAGACGAATAAACACACCAAACAATTAAAAAAAATAAGTTTTCCCTATCTTAAGAAAGAAGAATAATCACTTAAAAATATGACTTTTTACATCTTTTTCTTTTAAGTATTAAAATTCTGTTAGACACATAAACTTTATTTGCACATTCATTTATACATCTTTTTCAATTAAGTATTAACCAAGTGAGGAGTTGTAGAAGTATCATATGCTCTCTATATAAGATTTAAGGACTTCTATGTCAACTACTATGTCATAATTTAATATTTGTGTATTAGTGTGTATTTTTCTAAGTATTTGACATGTGTTTCTTACAAAATAGTTTATTATTATTGTATTTTAGGATTCATTTTGTATGCTTTCATTTAATTTGATTCTCATTGTTGTTCTTTTATGTTTGATGTTAATTTAGGGTAAGAATTGATTTTTTTTATATAGGAATGGACATTAAGCAACTTTGAGATTGATCTAGAGACCAAAAGAGGAGAAGAGAAGAGGAAGCATTCTGCTACAAAAAACCCATGATAGTGGGAATCATGCCAATTCTCATGATCATGGGATGTTTAATTCGAGAACATAAGTAAGGTTCAATTAATTTTTAGGTTTTCTAGACTATATAAGATAATAAACTTCCAGGATGAAAGAGGATGTGAACCCCCCGTGTAGAATAGCCTCCTTGAGTGAAAAATCAAGATTTATAGTCTTGAGGAAAGTGGAGATTCAAAGATCATCAATTACAATTGGGAGAAGAGCTTACCAACACTGAAATTTCCAAATTTTGGCAAAGAAGATAAGAAGTTTTCTTTATTTAATTTTCTGTCGTTTTTATCTCTTTTAGTCATTGTATGATGGAATATTCAATTATTTTTAAGGATTACTTTTGAGCTATCTTGTTAAACTCCTATTTTATTGTTTTGAATGAAATATGTCTTTAATAACTGTTGAATTTATTTATATCTTGTAATAGATCGAGAGATTAAGGTAATCTGTGTAGGATTGTACAATGAGAGTTGGCATTCTATAGACCAACATTAATCAAGTTAATTGATTAGTTAAAAGAGAGATCTTGGCTAATTTAATTGATCACCCATAGGATAACTTAATAACTAGTTAAATTGGTAGAGTGATTTGGTAGATTGGAAGATTGCTTAATCAACTTCATTTAATTTGATTAGGGACAATTAATTACACCTTGAGAGAGGGTAGTTAATGCATTTAATCATCTTAGGTGAGACATAATTTGATTAATAAAATAGGAGGGAGACAAGATAGGAAAAAAGTGATCTCTAGTTATTAGAACCTTGAATTTCAATTTTCTGCATTTTGGTGTTATCAATTGTTCATTGTTAGTCATTTAATTTTAATTTAATTTTTTAGTTTATTTCTATAAAACAATTTCAGTTCTTAAACAAAGTTTGATCTAAATTAAGTGGTGCCTAAGCATCAATCCTCGTAGGATCGATATCTACTTTTTAAGTACAAGCCACGACCTGTATACTTGCAATTTTTGAATGTAAAACTAGTAGACTATTTTGCAATCAACAAGTTTTTGGCATCGTTGTCAGGGATTGTTTGTTTAGAATCTTGTTTAGTTTAGATTACTTTGATTTAAGAGTTTTTGATACATTTTCTCGTGTATTTGTAGGTGCATGAACATAAAGAGCATGCGAAGATTGACAAAATTTAGTGAAGATGAGTTTCCTAATATTAAAAGACAGGAAAGAGAGTTAAGACGAGTGAAGCGTCGAAATCTTACACAAAAAGATATGGTTGAAGAAGGAGAGCAAGGAGGAGTTGAGGGGACACTGATGGACTTCATGAGGCCAGGATCTATTTCTCAAGGAGTTGCGAGGCCAGTAGTTTAAGCTAACAATTTCAAGATCAAGCCGGCACTCCTTAACATATTATAGAATAGTGTGCAATTTTATAGGCTATCCAACGAAGATCCGAATGCCCACATTGCTAATTTTGTGGAGATTTATGACACGTTCCAGTTCAATGGAATGTTCGATGATGCAGTAAAATTGAGATTATTTTCTTTCACTTTGAAAGATGGGGCGAAGGCATGTTACAATTCGCTTAATTCGAGGCAGATTACTAATTAGGAGTAGTTAGCCCAAACATTCCTTGCAAAATATTTTCCATTGACCAAGATGACGAGGATCATAAAGGAGATTATGAATTTTCAGCAGAATGATGGGGAATCTCTATATGAAGCCTGGAAGAGATTTAAAAAATTACCAAGAAGTTATCCCCACCACAACCTTCTTAGGGAGTTCCTGTTACAGATGTTTTATAATGGTGTGAATCTGAGCATGAGAGGAACCATACATGCAGCCAATGAAGGTTCTTTAATGAGGAAGACTATTGAAGCAACTCATGACCTTTTGGAGGAGTTGGTGAGCAACAATTGCATGTGGTCAAGCGAGAGGACTAAATAGAGGCAGAAGGAGAAAAAAGCTAGGATCCCTATTAAGTCTATTACTGTTATGTAAGCACAGATTATAGCCCTTATTAAGCAGCTGATCAATATGCAAGGAGTATCTTCATCTATAACTGAGGTGATGCAAGTACAATGTGAGTTATATGGGTAAAACAATTATGGCTCAGCATAGTGTTTTTTGTTGGGAGCCAGTGGTACAGAGCAGGTAAGTTATCTGGGCCAGCCGCTTAGAGGTAACAACCTTTACTCGAACACTTATAATCCAGGGTGGAAAAACCACGTAAATTGTTCTTAGAGTACTAACAATATAGGTAGCCAAACGAGACCGCAAGGTCCTCTTGGATTTTAGCAAGGTCAAATTAGATCAATGGAAAGCAAAATGGACAAGTTTATGGAGATTTTTGATTCCAAACTGGCAGCTCAAGAAGAGAACCATAATAGAATATTTGCTAGCTAAGAGGAAAGTCAAAAGAGGATAGAGGTGAAATTTGATTAGATTATGAAGAACCATGCCTCATCGATCCATAACCTGGAGGTTCAGGTAGGTCAACTTGCTAATGCTTTATTTTCTAAAAGTGCAAGTAGCCTACCGAGCAATACTGAGGCCATTCTAAGGGAGCAACTCAAGGCTATTACACTTCGAAGTGGCAAGTAGATGGAAGAACCAAGTGTGAAAAAGGTTTATAAGCCTAAACTTCTGTATCCACAAAAGGTGAAACAATGTCAGGTGGACACTCAGTTTTCCAAGTTTTTGGAGAAAGTGAAGAAGCTATAGATTAATTTGTCATTGGTGGAAGCTTTGGAGTGTATGCCTATGTAAAGTTTTTGAAGGATATACTCACACACAAATGCACTTGGGAAGACAATCAGACAGTAACATTGACAAAAAATTGCAGTTCCATCATATCAAGCTAAATGCCTTCAAAATTATAAGATCCAGGGAGTTTCACTATTCCATGTGTTGTTGGTGATTTTGAATTTTATAAATGGTTATGTGATTTAGGTGCAAGTATTAATTTGATGCCTTTATTTATTTTCAGGAAATTGGGATTAGGAGAGGTCAAGCTAATATCCATGCTAATTCAACTTATGGATCAATCCACAAAAAGGCCATTTGGATTTATGGAAGATGTATTGGTAAAAGTGGACAATTTTATAATTCTCGTTGACTTTGTTATGTTGAATTTTGAAGCTGATAAGAATTGTCCATTGATTTTAGGTAGGCCCTTTATGAATATTGGTAGGTCATTAGTTGATGTGTGTGAAGGGAAGCTTTTGTTGAGAATTGGTGATGAACAGGTTGAATTTAATATGTCAAAATCTTTGAAGAAACCAGTGGATGGTAATGTAAGTATGAAAATTGATGTTGTGGATGATTGTTAAAGGAGGTTGAATAAGAAGTTATAAAATTAAGGAAGTGGACAGGGATAAGAGTGTGAAGGAAGAGGATTTATATGAGGAATTTTATTTAGAGAAATTGGAGAGAACTAATACACCTACACAACCTTCTATTGTTAAACCTCCCACTTTAGAGCTTAAACCCTTACCTTCCCATTTGAGATATACCTTTTTAGGGAAGAACCATACTTTACCCATCATTATCTTCGATGAATTAGAGTGTGAGCAAGAAGAGAAAGTAGTGGAGGCCATTAGGAAGAGGATTAAAGCCTTGGGGTGGCAAATTTATGATATTAGGAAGATTAGCCCCAATGTAGTGATGCATAGGATTAACCTAAAAGAATGATGTAAAACTGTGAGAGAAAGACAGAGAAGGTTAAATCCAAATATACAAGAGGATGTAAAGAAGAAGGTGGTGAAACTTTTAGATGCGGGGATTATTTACCCCATTTTAGATAATGAGTGGGTGAGTCCAGTACAGTGTGTGCCGAAGAAGGGTGGCATGATGGTGATGGAGAATCCAAAAGTTAAAAAAATCTCCACTAGGACTGTTACAGGTTGGTGAGTGTGTATTGACTATAGGAAGCTAAATTTGGCCACCAAGAAGGATCATTTCCCTTTACCTTTTGTGGACCAAATGATTGAGAGGGTGAGTGATCATTCTTTTTATTTCTTTCTTGATGGATATTCAGGGTATAATCAAATATTTATATACCCGGAAGATCAAGAGAAGACCACTTTCACCTATCCTTATGGGACTTTTGCTTATCGGAGGATGCCTTTTGGTTTATGCAATGCACCTGCTACATTCCAAAGGTGCATGATGGCCATATTTGCAGACATGAATGAAAACTTTAAAGAGGTATTTATAAATGACTTCTCTGTCTTTGGAGGTTCTTTTGATCATTGTTTGCTTAGTTTATACAAAGTGCTTCAAATATATGAGGAGTCTCTTCTAGTTTTAAATTGGGAGAAATGTCATTTCATGGTTCAAGATGGAATTGTATTAGGCCAAAAGATATTATATAAAGGGATTTAAATGGATCGCGTTAAAACCGAAGTAATTAAAAAGTTACCACCTCCTACCAACATTAAGGGTATTCGAGCTTTCCTTGGTCATGCAGGGTTCTACAGACGGTTCATTAAAGATTTTTCCCTTATTGCTAGACCCCTGACTCTTTATTGGTTAAAGATGTGCCTTTTGTTTTTTATGATGATTGTTTAGATTCTTTTAATAGGTTAAAGAAGGCACTTACAATCGGACCTATTTTGACATCACCAGATTAGTCCTTTCCATTTGAGATTATGTGTGATGTAAGTGACTATGCTACTGGCTGTGTACTTGGACAGGGGAAGGAGAAGAGGCTGTATTTTATATACTATGCGGGTAAGACTTTGATGGGAGCACAACTGAACTACACCAATTTTCTTGTGAGAAATTTCGTTCTTATCTTTTAGGCTCAC
Organism: Erythroxylum urbanii; assembly: GCA_027568935.1. NCBI lineage: Eukaryota > Viridiplantae > Streptophyta > Magnoliopsida > Malpighiales > Erythroxylaceae > Erythroxylum > Erythroxylum urbanii. The sequence continues at coordinate 3,940 of JAOQML010007376.1, read as the reverse complement.
AAGTTATTAATTTTACAGACCATGCAGAGTTATGTTACCTCTTTGCCAAGAAGGATGCCAAAGCTAGGCTCATACTTGGGTACTCCTGCTTTAAGAGTTCAATATTAAGATTAAAGACAAGAAGGGAGTAGAAAAAGTCATAGCAGACCACTTATTAAGACTTGAAGGGGGGCATCATGAAGAGGAAGAGGAATTGGAGGAAAGCTTTCCTGACGAGGCCTTAATGATGGTAGATAATCCTTTCCTTCCTCGGTTTGTAAATATTGCAAACTACCTTTTAGGTAGTATTCTTCTGTCTGATTTTTCGTATCAACAAAGGACGTGTTTTCTATTTTAATGCTCTTGGTATATTTGGGATGAACATGTACTTTATAAGATATGTTCTAACAGTTTGATTCGCAGGTGTGTCCCTGAAGATAAAATGCCTAAAATTTTAATGCAATGTCATAACTCACTTTATGCAGGGTATTATAGAGCTAATAAGACTGCTGCACGAATCTTGGAGTATGGATTCTATTGTCTGACCTTATTTAAAGATGCTTGAGATTTTATGCTAAAGTGCGATAGATGTCAAAGAATGGGCAATATATCAAAGAGGGATGAGATGTTGCTTTCAAACATAATAGAGGTGGAGGTATTTGATGTGTGGGGCTTGGACTTTATAGGACCATTCCTTTCCTCCGCAGGTAACACCTACATATTAGTTGGGGTTAATTATGTTTCCAGATGGGCTGAGGTAGTTACCACTCCAACTAATTATGACAAAGTGGTTCAAAAGTTTATTAAGAAATTTTTACTAGATTTGGGGTGCCTAGAGCGATTATAAGTGATGAGGGGAGTCATTTTTGCAGTAAACCATTTGAAACCCTTCTGAGAAGATATAATGTTCATCATTGAGTGGCTACACCTTACCACCACCAAACCAGTGGCCAAGTGGACGTGGTGAATAGAGAGCTGAAAATGATTTTGGAGAAGACAATGAGCACTTTAAAGAAAGATTAGGCATTAAAGTTGGATGATGCAGTATGGGCCTATAGGACAGCCTTCAAAACTACCATAACACCATATCGACTTATATATAGTAAGGCTTGCCAATTACCATTGGAGTTAGAGCATAAAGCCTATTGGGCAATCAAGAAATTGAACATGGATTGGAAGCTAACAGGAGAAAAGAGATTGTTACACCTTGATGAGTTGGAAGAATTAAGATATGATGCTTATGAAAATGCCAAGCTATACAAAGAACGGGCTAAGAAGTGGCATGATGGCCACATCAAGAAGAAGGAATTTAAGAGTGGAGACTTGGTACTTTTGTTCAATTCAAGACTTCGGCTACTTCCAGGAATGCTCAAGTCAAGAAGGAGTGGACTATTTAAGATTCTTTAAGTGTTTTCCCATCGAGCTTTGGAGCTGAAAAAGACAAGGGAGAAACATTCAAGGTTAATAGGCATTGTTGCAAGCCATATCATGGGGGGACATATCTATAAGAAAGGGAAGTTATCTCTTTCCTTTCTTCCACTCTTTCATAAATGTATGAGGAAGACCTTAATTTAGCATGTTTATCTTTCTTTTAATTGTTCATGTTTATTTAATTTATTCAGTTACGATTAGGTTTGATTTGAGTTTAATTGGAATTTATTTAGAGTTTGTTTGAATTTTAACTTGTTTTCTCTTCAAATTTCTTGTTGATAATATTATTTTGATGTGTTTGTAGGTTATGGGATCATTGAGAATGCATGCTAGGCTTGTAAGAAGGTTTAGAAGTGGAAGAATTACACCAACCCACGATCATGGGAATTAGTAAGTTTTCCACGACCATGGGCAATCTCTCCAGAAAGTTTCTAGAGAGTTAACCCAAGATTGTGGGAATGGGGGTGATCCCCACGACTGTAGGAAATCTCTCTAGAAAGTTTCTGGTGAGAAAACACATGATCGTGGGAATGACGGGTATTCCCATGATCTCATTCCCACGATCGTGGGAAGCCTAATCTGAGGAAATTTTTAAATTTCCCTCCCCTCCTCTTCTTTCATTCACTCTTCAAATTTTCATAATCTCTCTCTCTAAACCTACGAAATTCACTCTCCCACTCTCTCAACTCCTTCATCTTACACTAGATTCTTGGTATTTTCTTCATCTCTTCCATCAATCTTACAATCCTTTGCTCTTATTGTACATTAATCATTTAAAACTACAAGGATTTGGGTAAGATGTTTTTCTCTCTCTAAAAATGAGCTCATCCCTCTCTTCCTTACTTTTGTAGGTTTTCATCTTTCAATGGCTTCGAAGAAGATGGAAACTCGAAAACCAACTGACAAATTGTGCCTTTAAGTCTCCTGTGAAGGTAAATCTAATTTGGCGACCACTTTTTGTGCCCCATTCCCCATTTATTCAGAAGACAAAGGTATGCTTTTCTGAGACTTTAGAGATAGGGAATTAATTACTCCTTGATACTTTGACTTTGAATTATTAGAAACTATAGGATTGAGGCGAAATATTGAGCGATTAGCTGCAAACATAGGTTAGGGTAGGTTCATTCCTTGTGATGTGCATATTTACCCTATGATGATTATCGAGTTTTTCACTACTGTGTGCTATAATCCTGAAATGGAAGTATTATGGTTTAGGATAGCTGGTGATATGTATAAACTTGATTATAATGTCATCCATGCACTTTTCAATTTATCGAACATAAAAATTTTAGATGATCACGATAACTTTGATGTGGAAAATTACTGGAAAACTCTAACGGGTGAAGCTAATTTTCACTCTAAAAATGCACCAAACATTTTAATTCTTGACATCGAGTATTTACTTTTGCATAAATTTATGTGTTTAATGGTTTTCAATAAAACTGAAAGTATTAAAGTGCTCGGCCAAAGAACTTTTCTTCCCTTGGTGCATAGATCGAAAAATCAAAATCAATGCTCCTTATCAGATTTTTCTATTGATAGTGATTATGTGAATAAGAAGAGCTCTTACTTTGGCATGTCTCATATTGTTACTACTTTGGCTTTGTTTTACAGCCTTGATGTGAATAGTGTACGTATAATTCAATACGATATGTCATTAATATAATATATTTGACATATCTTATTTGAGATGCTCTGAAATTTTAGAGCTCCACTCTATGGAGCTCCAAAATCCTCAGACTTACACTGTATTTAATAACAGGAAGGGCAAGGATACAGCCGCTTCCCGACCATCCACATCCCAAGCAATCCCTGAGCCACAAGAAGAAGCGGTGGAAGGGAAACAAATACATCAGCAAAGGTCGACAAATTTTAGCAAATCCCCAACTAGATGGCCTCTAATGAGCAGCAAATGGCATTGCAAATTAATGAACTCAGTACCCAGATGAGGCAAGTCCATAAGGAGCAGCGGTACATGAAGAAGAAATTCCTCAAATTCTATTAGAGGAATAATTTTAAAGCCCCTTCGCCAACACCGCTGCCACCACAATCTTCGTAAGCCTTTCTTACCCTAAACTTTTAACATTGTTTTAATTACTTTGTTAGTTGTTTCATGACTTTTGTTTGATTTGATTTCTTTTATTTGGTTTTATGTCTTTTGTTTGGTTTAATAACTTTTGTTTGGTTTGCTTTCTTTTGTTTGGTTTGCTGTCTTTTGATTAGTTTGTTGTCATTTTTCTTATTTTGTGGTTACCTTGGCATATGGAGGACAATGTATTCTTTAAGTGTGGGGAGGTGACACTTGTGTTGTCAATGGCATGGTTTTAATCATTATTTGCATTATATTAAATAGGATGCATATTTAGGCATATCATGTTGCTTTGTGTTAAGTAATGGAATCACACTTGAATCATTTTGATTTGTGTTGCCATGAGATTCTGTCATGCTAGTTAGAATTAGATTGAATGCATGCTTGAACTTGGATTAGGCTACTTGAGTAGAAAGTGAACCATGTTGAGTGATGAAAAGT
>JAOQML010007271.1:0-12515 GCA_027568935.1 Erythroxylum urbanii | reverse complement strand
CAACCTAGAAGTGACCAATTGAGAGAAAGGGGGAATTTATTTGAAATTAAAGAAAATCTATCCAATTATGAAATTTTTGACTTAACGAGCCTAAACGATCCTAGGGTGAATTACTCTCTCTCGAGTTATAATTCTTATCCCTAATTAATAATCCCTAATTCAAATTATGGAAATTACGATCTCTTGATTCGCAATTGGTCCAAAACCTAAATTAGTTCTAATATTATCGATTAACCTACCGGGAATCTATGATCGATCTCTTGTTACATGACTCTACTGGTTTAATTCAACTCTCTACCTATCAATTTACCTAACTCTCGTTAACCTAAATCAATAATTTTCACCGTCTAACCCTCTCAGTTTATTGCCAAGTTATGAAGAATCGAATCGAATCACAGTTAAATCAAATAATAACATAATCAAATAAATTTTACCAATCTTAAGAATAAACCGAAGGTAAGTTTAGACAGAAAAATCAACACTCAACAACAATATTTCTAATCAATCTCCAAATTTCATACATTAATGAAATCAAAATAAAAACTAGAAAATACTGTCGGAATAGATCTCGGAGGTCACGACTGCAAGAAACTATCTATTTTGGGAAGTACGTCACATCAAGCATGTCTCCGTGCCTCTCTTCCTTCGTCTCCTTCCTCGATTGCCTGATCTCTATCTAGGTCTCTCTAGAATTTTTGGCAGAATCTCTTTTTTGTGTAGCTCTCTTAGCTCTCTAATGTCTCCTGGTGGCTGTCACATCACATTCTATTTATTTTGTGGAGGCCCTAGGTCAAACTCAGGGTAGAAACGGCCTAAAAAATTACTCAAAATTTGAGTTTTCGTGTCAGCTGGACGCAGGGCATGATTGTGGCCCTGCCTGCCACGATCATGGCCAACACTTTTTCCTTCCTATCATGATCGTGGCCTGAAGTGCACGATTGTGGCCTGACTTGACTCTCTCCATCACGATCGTGGGTCCTGGTGCACAATCGTGGCCTGTGTCTTTTAGCCCAAAACTCTTTAAATCTTCACTGTTCTTCCCTGTTTACCTTGTAACACTATCACACTCATCAAGGTACCTTAAAAATATACATTTTAAGCTCAAAGATTCAAACTAACCTATAAAAACACTTAAACACAAAAACTATCCTAATTAAAGACTAAATGCATACTCAACACTCAATTTAACACAAAATGCATAATAAATTAAACCATAAAACATCATACAAAACACTACTATCAAATTCCCTTTTCTTTCGCAGATGTAGCCAAAGAGTGGTTGTATGACTTGCCGTCTAGCTTGATCAATACATAGGAGCAAATGCAACAAACATTTCTAGAGAAGTACTTCCCTGCCTCAAGAGTCGCGAACATTAGGAAGGAGATTTGTGACATTCGACAAGACACAAGGGAGTCTTTGTGTGAGTATTGGGAACATTTTAAGAAGCTCTGCAATAGCTGTCCAAACCACCAGATAAGTGACTAGTTATTAACCCAATATTTCTATGAAGGTTTGCTTCCTTTGGATAGCAATATGATAGATGCTATGAGTGGTGGAGCCTTGGTAGATAGGATGTTGGAGGATGCTAGGAACTTGATAGCAACAATGGCAATGAACTCCCAACATTGGGAAAATCGTAGCAATGTTTCCTCCTATACAAAACAGGTGAAGGATGTCTCTAATTCTAAGTTGGAGAAGCAAGTCGCAAATTTGACTTCATTGGTATAACAAGCAGTGATAGGAAAGGGGCTTAACAAGGTATGTAGTATTTGTGCATTAACTGACCATCCTAGATGCTTGCCTTTCCTTGCAGGATGAACAGTACGTTAACATAGTTGGAGGGTTCCAAGGACAACAATGGAGGTATGACCCTTTTTCTACCACTTACAATCTAGGGTGGAATGATCATCCTAACTTTAGGTATGGAAACCCAAAGCAAGGAAGCAATTCTAATGCAAGCCAACCTAATTATCAGTAGTAGTAACAAGGATTCCATGCACCACCAGGTTTTTATCAGAGTCAACCATAGTTTTAGCGAAGGCCATTGCCTCCACAACCACCACAACAACAAGTTGGAGGTATGTCCTTAGAGGAAATTGTTAAGAGTTTAACATCTAACACTGGTCAATTTCAACAAGAAGCAAGGAGTGGTTTAAAGAATTTGGAAAATTAGACCAGTCAGTTAGCTTATGCCGTAGGGAAGCTAAAAGCCCAAAGTTCCATAAGGTTACCTAGTCAACCTGAAAGGAACCCAAGAGAGATGCTTATGCCATTACCTTGAGCAGTGGTAAGGAGGTACAAGGACCAAGGAAGGGGAAGGAGAAAGAAGAAGAGGAAGAAACTGAGATAATAAAGAAGAAGGAAGATCATTATCCTCAGGTAAGTACTTCACACCCTGTTTTTAATGATTCACCTCCTGTTCCATTTCCAAGTAGGTTAGAAAAGAATAAGCAACAGGAGAAGGAAAAGGAAATATTGGAGGTCTTTTGCAAGGTGGAAGTTAATATCCCTATTTTGGAAGCAATTAAGTAAGTTCCACGATATACTAAAATTTTGAAGGCGTTGTGCACCAATAAGTGGAAGTTAAAAGGAGATGAGAAGATTAGTGTGGAGCGCAATGTGTCAAAAGTCTTATCAAGAAAGTTATCCCCAAGTTCAAGGATCCAAGTATTTTACCATTCCTTGTAAGATCAATAACATGAGGTAAGAGAGGTGTATATTAGATTTAGGAGCTTCGATCAATGTTATGCCTTTATCTATTTTTAAAGCTCTTAATCTCGGTTCATTAAAGGGTACCCATGTTATCATTAAATTGGCTGATAGATCTAACACATACTTTGAGGGGGTTATTGTGGATGTTTTGGTCCAAGTTAACGAGCTTGTTTTCCCTGCAGATTTTTATGTATTAGATATATAGGTTGAGGGCTCTTCGAGCCTTTCAACAATTTTTTTAGGTAGGCCATTTTTGAAGATATCTTAAACAAAAATCGATGTACACAGCAGGGTGTTAACTATGGAGTTTGATGGCAAGGTCATTCATTTCAATATCTTTAATGCCATGCACTATCCATCAGATTGTGAGTCGATTGCCAAAGTAGATATTCTTGACTCTTTGGTGGAGCATTGGTCTCTTCTTTTTATAGGTGACCCTTTAGAGGTAGCCTTGAGTACCTAGCTGGAGCAAAAGATGTCCAGTTATTGACAAAGAAAGTTCAAGTTTGGAAAGGACCTAAAGGAAGAAATTTGGGCATTTAAGACAAGTCCTTTTGGTAGGTATGTCATTCACTTTTTAGGATTACCAGTTAGTACTAATCGATTGTTACCTTCGATTGTGCACGCACCAGAAGTGAAGTTGAAGCCCTTACTAACTCACCTCAAGTACGCTTATCTGGGCACTGACAACGCACTCCCATTATCATAGCAAATGATCTTACAAAGGTGCAAGAAGAAAAGCTCATTAGAGTGTTGCGAGAGTATGAGATGGCATTGTGATGAACGATTACAGATATTAAAGGTATTAGTCCTTCTTTATATATGCACAGGATTTTTCTTGAGGAAGGAGCAACCCCAGTTAGTCAAGTGCAAAGACATCTCAACCCACCGATGATGGAGGTGGTGAAGAAGGAAGTGATGAAGTTACTGGATGTAGGTGTCATATACCCCATCTCTGACAGCAAGTGGGTAGGTCCTTTGCAAGTAGTTCCCAAGAAGTCAGGCATTACAATTATGGAGAGTGAGAGAGGAGAGATGGTTCCGACTCAGGTATAGATTAGATGGCTAGTTTGAGTGGATTATCACAAGCTCAACTTGATGAGTAGAAAGGATCACTTTCCCCTACCCTTTATTGATTAGATGTTAGAATGTCTTGCTGGTTGTGCTTACAATTATTTTCTTGATGGTCATTCAGGTTTATATTCAGGCTACTATTGCTCCAAAGGACTAGTAGAAGATGACTTTTACGTACCTCTATGGCACCTTTGCCTACAGAAAGATGCCTTTTGGATTGTGCAACACCCCCTTTACCTTTCAAAGGTGCATGGTAAGTAACTTTTCTAAGTATCTTGAGAAAGTCATTAAAGTTTTCATGGATGACTTTACCGCGCATGGGGATTCATTTGAACAATGCTTGGATCACCTCATTTTGGTACTTAAATGATGTCTTGAAACTAACATTGTTCTTAATTCTGAAAAGTGGCATTTTATGGTTGAACAAGGGATAGTTTTAGGACATATGGTTTCTGTTAAGGGTATTGAGGTTGATATAGCCAAGATAGACCTTGTGTGTTCTTTACCTTACCCCACTTCTATGCAGAAAGTTTGATCTTTTCTTGGCCATGTAGGGTTTTATCGCAGGTTCATTTAGGACTTTTCCAAGGTTACACAGCCATTGTGTAGGTTGCTTTAGAAGGATAAAGAATTTGTTTTTGATGAGTAGTGTAAGAAGGCATTTGATGCTCTAAAGTAGAAGTTGGTTACTACACTTATCTTACAACGTCCAAATTTGAGTCTGCCATTTGAGCTCATGCGTGACACCTTCAACCATGACATTAGAGCAGTTTTGGATCAGAGAGTAGGGCGGACCCCCATGCTATTTATTATACCTCGAAAACCTTGAATGACGCCCAAGCAAATTACATCACTATAGAAAAAGAGCTTTTTGCAGTAGTTTTTTCTTTGGATAAGTTTAGGTCTTATTTATTGGGTACTAAGATTATTGTTTCTTCTGATCATACAGCTTTAAATTACCTACTGGAAAAGAAGGAGACAAAGCTGAGGCTCATCCATTAGATACTCCTACTTTAGGAGTTTGATGTGGAGATAAAGGATAAGAGAGGGTCGAAGAACGGAGTAGCAGATCATTTGAGCCGCTTAATAGAGCATGGTGCTAACATGAACCTTATCAGTGATGATTTTCCATACGAGCAGATACATGTAGTATAGTCGACAGCTACCTAATAGGCTGATATGGTGAATTTCTTGGTTTCTTATAAATTCCCTATAGATTTTACCAAGGCATAGAAGGAGAGGATAAAGAGCCAAGCAAAGTTTTATGTATGGGATGACCCTTACCTGTGGAAATTTTGTGCAGATCAAGTCATCAGATGGTGTGTACCTGATAGTCAATTTCTTTCTATTTTGACATTTTGTCACTCTTATCCATGTGGAGGTCATTTTCACCCAAAGCGAACAGCTTGCAAGGTTATATAGTGTGGGTTTTACTGGCCATCTCCATTTTAAGATGCATATGATTTCTGTAGGACTTGTGACAACTATCAGCGCACAGGTACGTTAGGTTCCTGTGGGGAAATGCCTCAAACCCTATATTAATTTGTAAGATTTTTTATATTTGGGGCATGGATTTCATGGGTCCAATCCCTTTCCCTCCTCGTTTGGATTTCAATATATTCTGCTTGCAGTTGATTATGTGTCGAAATAGGTAGAAGCAAAAGCCACCTAAACTAATGATTCTTGAGTAGTTGAAGATTTCTTAAAAACTAACATTTTCTTAAGGTTTGGAGTCCCATGAGCCATCATCAGTAACAAGGGGACTCACTTTTGCAACCAGACAATCGAGGCCCTCTTGAAGAAATATCAAGTGATGCATCAAGTCTTAACTGCTTATCACCCTTGGATGAGTGGTCAGGCTGAGGTATCCAATCGAGAGATGAAGTCCATCCTAGAGAAGATGGTTAATGCCAACAGGAAGGATTGGAGTCTACACCTTAATGATGCCTTATGGCCATACAGGACTACATACAAGACTCCAATAGTGATGTCACCATTCAGGCTTGTTTTTGGGAAGCCATGCCACGTTCTAGTGGTGCTACAACATAAGGCATATTGGGCAATCAAGAAGTGTAACATGGAGTTAGAATTTGTTAGTGCCCACAGATGATTACAGTTACAAGCACTTAAAGAGTTGCGATATGAAGCACTTGAGAATGCCCGAATTTATAAGGAAAAGACTAAGGCATTCTATGATCGTAAGATCTTTAGGAAGACATTTGTGATGGGACAAAAAATACTTTTATATCATTCACGTCTCAAGCTCTTTCCAAGTAAATTACGCTCTGATGGATAGGTCCCTTTGAGGTTACACAGGTATATCCCCATGAAGCAGTGGAAATTAGAAGTGCTAAGATGGGGAAAGAGTTTAAAGTCAATGGACATCGTCTCAAGCCTTACTTTGAGGGATTTCAGATTCACAATATGGAGGTGATGGAGCTTGAAGCTCCTACATACATTGGTTAATATCGGTTGACAAGGGTCGAGCTTGTGACTATAACCAAGAGCTTGTTAGGAGGCACCCCAACCTTATCCTTTCATTTTTATTCTTTGATGTTTTAGTTTGCTTTCATTTAAGTACCTTATTTGTTTTTTTTGTCTATTTTGTTTTTAGGAATGCAAGGCCAGAGCTATGAATTCCGCTTTCAAGTCGTTGAGCCTTCTCTAATCCATGGGAGTCCTTCTGTTCTCATCCCCTTGTATTTTTATTAATTTTATGACATTGGGGACAATGTTCCATTTAAGAGTAAGGGTGGGGCCAGGTTTAAAATTTTTGCATTTTTGCACTTGAACTGTGATGAATGTTGAACTAATGCCATTCTGTCATAGTAGTTGGACTGAGAATTGAGTTGTGTGCTTGAATTTGAATTAGATAGCTTGAGCGGAAGGTGAATCATATAGATTGATTGAAGTAGTTAGTTGCATAAACTCAGTCAATAATTTGATATTTGAGTGATTATGTAATGTATGAAAGTTTGATGGATTTTCATATAAGCACATATGAGGTTTTAAGCCTATATAACTGCATTTTATAGTCATTATGTTTCTTTGTTGTGTGTGATGTTCCCCTAATAAGATTAGCTTCAGAACTTGTATTGAACTAGGTCGAAACTACGAGATGCATGCTTTATGGAAATGATTAAGGTCTTCTTTGTTTGAACCATTAGCTTAAATAACATACTAACTCATTTTCCCCTTGCCAACCCCTTTGAGCCTTCAACCTTGTTTTTTTTTTGAATTAATCACCTTACAACGAAACCCAAAAACCCATTAGCCTTACGTTGTCACAAGTTTAATGAAGTAATGAGTGAGCATTTGATGTATATGATTTAGGGACTTTTGTTTTGTATTCGATTATGAGATGTTTTGAGAGGCACTTTTACTTTTGTTTTTATTAATTTGTGTTGCTATTATTTCCTTATTATTCTGGTGTTATCCCAAAAAAAAGAGAAAGAAAAAGAAAATGAAGAAAAAAAGAGAAAAAGAAAAAGAAAAAGAAAAAGAAAAAGAAAAGCATCTTTGTTTTTGGTATTATTGATTAAAAGTGCCTTTGTTTCTGCTGTTGAAGGAAACGTACTAGCATTAGTTAGTGATGAGTAGCTGTAGTCCATTATATTTATTTACTTATCTCAGAATTAGTATTGGGGTGTCCTTCTTACTTAGTACTTTGTAAATGCTTGTGAGTAACCCTTTTACCCTTTTTACCTTACCTTGACCCAAACCCTATTGTAACTAGTAAAAGCCTTTTTGATCTATGATGGCATGTATTATATGTAGAGAAAATGGGTGTATTTGCAAGCCTATGGTAGTATAACCTCTTAGAAGGGGTTTTGAGTGAAACATCAACCCTCACATACTTGAGTGATTTGAGCGAACACCATGAGGAAAGTCCATCTTAGTTTTATGCTTATCTTTGACCAATAGTGTCCACCTTTAACTTTGTTTATATGTACTGATGAAAATATTATGATATGTGTAGTAGCTTGATGCTTGAGTTTGCTAAAGTTTGAAGGATTTCATACATTTGATTTTCTTTGAAAACGAATTTATGGAAATTTTTGGTTGTTTTAAAATTGCTTGAGGACAATCAATAGTTCAAATGTGGGGGTATTTGATATAAATGGATTTTACTATATTTTTATATGTTATTTCATTTGAATTCATTCCTATTTTTATGATTAATTGCTCATTTTGTGTTCCTATTGATTTCACATGTAGATTTAATGATGGAATACAAATATAAGATTAAAACACGAAGTTTTGAAGCCATTAGAAGCTAGGAAGGTTGTCTATAATGCAGCCAACAAAGTGAAAAAAAATGACTTGGAGAAGCATCAAAGAAGCTGTCCATTATGTTTAATAGAGAGCCAAAAACTTGTCCAAAACGGTAGCCTTTGGAGCTTTCCTTGCACACCAAATGACAAAATCTTTGGAGGTCCTCCTTAGTTTAAAACGCAGCTTAATTGGCTTTTAAAAATCCAGCAATACAGCATCACCATCAGCATTTGAGGAGAAGAGTTTCACGCATGAAACGTAGTAGCTAGAGGATGTTTGGCAAAGAAGAAACATCGTTGTTTGACCTGCAAAATGCAGACATAGTGAGAAACAACAACAAGGGTGTGTAATGTGTTAGGTTTTAAGGGGTGTAAATAGTACCAGTGGACCAGAAAATAAATAACAAAATCATAAGAACAATAAACCAGAAGAGGGGAGGCAAGGAGCAATGAAATGACTAAAAGATCATGGCAGAAGCATAGATCAACATATAGTACAGGAAAATAGAATAAGGTGAAATGTAGTGCAGGAGTCCACGCCAAGCAGTAGTCCACACATGGGAGCAACATAGCAGCTGGAAAGGAGGCTTTAAAATGTAGCATTTGATGGAGCCTTCATCCATGCCAAAACGACGCAGTGCAGGAGGATAGCACCAAAGAACAGAAAGACAGTAGGAGAAATGGAAAACACCAGCTGCTAAGATGGATGAAACAGAGACGTTTGGCCAAGACATTTGCAAGGGTTTTTGTGTGAATAGTAAGGCGGCCACTAACATTAATTTTCACATCAGGTGAAAAGTGAGAAAAAGTAGTGTAGCACCCTAATCCCGCAAGAACCAAACCTGACATCAATGGGTGATATCTGAGTCCGTGCCCCACAAGGGTGGAGTGCTAAAACACTCAATCAGTCAAGTCTCAATACAAAGTTTTTTTTTACAATGCATACTCTTGTGGAAAATCAATAATTAATTCGAACCCGTTTCAATCATAAACTTTTTCATTCACAGCCATACAATTATTAGAATTACAATGCCATTTGGGCCCATTACTAAAACAAAAGACTTATAGTCATAACTCATCACACTTCAAAATCATTTACTAACATTTCCAATTTAAAAATTGATTCCAAATAGAATTATTTACATACTCATAATACAATCATTACTGAAAACACAATCTGTTATAAATGAACGAAATAAGAATGTAGACGCGAACTGATCCCGACCTCTATCTTTCACTTGTATACTGTAGGTATACTCCTGTTTGCCTAATGGGGTATTCTTCTGATCCTAAAAAATAATTGCAAATTTTGGGTGAGTTTTGTGAACTCAATAAGATAATCATCATCGATGGTTCATTCAATTCATGCATCACATTATTTCACATAACATATAATCACATTCACAACATTTTACATTTCACATTCAATACAATTAAATCAATCATATCATGCATATGACATGCACATGAGACTCACTTTCTATTTGTTATTTTGTTGTGACTGAGTGCCTAAACTGTCCTTTATCAACTTGGGGGATACAGGGCTCATTAATAACTGTCCCTTATCCGTTTAGGGGATACAGGGCTCATTATACATAGTGAGCCTTAGGCTCTTAATTGCTTTTGAGCTCGAGGCTCATTTTCACTTTTCACTTTCTGAGCTTTAAGCTCTTTTCACTTTTGATGGCTACTATGGTCACAACTGTCATTATATTTCATGCATTCATGAGATGGAATGCATCACTCACATTTGTATGATCTCATTCAATCACTTTCCCATATCATCGGACCTTAGCCCGACATTCAACATTACATTGAGAATTCGCACTTTCATTCATATGCAAATGCATTTTCACATTGGAAACACATTTAACAATCACATTAGGTACACTTAGTTAATCTCATTCACATTCAAGTAGCACTTCAATATCCAAAACAAATATCACAATTAATGGACCTCCTGTTCGCAAACCAACACAATCAATCATATTCACACAATCATTCAAAAATCAATCAATACCAAAATTCACACAAAATGACAATGAAATGAGACCATCTAGGTCTACTCACAAATTGCTCCTGAAGCTAATGCCTAGAAGTTTCGGCAACGTCTGGAGGTTGATGTTCCAATTGCTCCTCTATATCAAACACCATACATATATATCACAATGTGTAAAATTATGAGTGTTTAATAATGTACATGTATGAAATGAATTATGTACAATGCATGTTCATGACAACCCCAGGTATCTTCCCATCAATTTTATTAACAAAATCATTTTCATATCAAAACTCATCTAAGTGCAATTTATATTTAGGTTTATGCCTCACTATGACCATTAGAATCTCCATTCATTTCTTGTTAACTCACTTCAGATTTTTCCAAGTTACACTTTTGGGTCTATTGTTCACATTCAATTAGAAAGAAAAACGCATGTAATTTGGTCATACTATCTTCTAGAAAATGTTCCTTTATGTCTTATCTTTCCATTGATACCAAAACCGCTTAATTTGGTTAGGAAATTTGGAAGATATTCCTCAAACATTATCAGGTTGTTCACAATCAATAACAGTGTATTACGTACAACTTCCATCCAGCAATTTAATATCTTAGAGAAATAATAAAAATTAGACTTCTTGAGATAATTTGTAATTCTATATCTCTAGTTTACTCAAAATTAAAAAGCGTCTCATTTGGAATCCTATAGATCCAGATATAACCAAAATACTGAAGGGTGTTCAGCAAGAAAATTCCATTTCACTGTTCCAACAGATTCCACATTTTGATTTGATCAATAATTCTCAATTCAATTTGTAAAGCTACAAAAATTTATGGAGGGATAGAACACTGTGTTAGGAATCTATTGGTTTAAGAATCAGATCATTTAGAGATCTAGAGAAAAAGTTATGGTCATATAAGTGAAGAGTAGACGAAGCAGAAAGTAGACTAAGCATAAGATAGACGCAGAAGGTCTAAACAGAAGATAGACGCAGAAGGTCTAAATAGAAGATAGTGGTCAAAGTAGACGGTAAAAGTCAAATATAGACGTAAAAGGTCTAAACAAAACATAGTGGTCAAAGTAGACGGTAAAAGTCAAACATAGACGCAGAAAGTCTAAACAGA
Organism: Erythroxylum urbanii; assembly: GCA_027568935.1. Classification (NCBI taxonomy): domain Eukaryota; kingdom Viridiplantae; phylum Streptophyta; class Magnoliopsida; order Malpighiales; family Erythroxylaceae; genus Erythroxylum; species Erythroxylum urbanii. Next base: position 1,330 of record JAOQML010007271.1, on the reverse strand, counting down.
ACATAGTGGTCAAAGTAGACAGTAAAAGTCAAACATAGACGCAGAAGGTCTAAACAGAACATAGACGCAGAAGGTCTAAACAGAACATAGTGGTCAAAGTAGATGGTAAAAATCAAATATAGACGCAGAAGGTCTAAACAGAAGATAGACGCAGAAGGTCTAAACTGAAGATAGACGTAGAAGGCCTAAACAAAACATAGTGGTCAAAGTAGACGGTAAAAGTCAAATATAGACGCATAAGGTCTAAACAGAACATAGACGTAGAAGAATAGACATAGTGGAAAAATTGCTATAACTTTTGCTATAGATATCGGATTTGTATGTTCTTTATATGGTTTGAAAGAAGACCTCAAGATTTACAACTTTTATGAAGACCTTGAAAACAAATTCTATCATCTGGATTGTAAAAAATGGAGTAGAAGATAAGATTAGACGAAACCAACCGAAAAAGCAGAGGAATTGAAAAAGACAGACGCATTGGGAAAATTGCCATAACTTTCCATACAGATATTGGATTAAGGTGTTCTTTAGATGGTTTGAAAGAAGACTTCAAGATCTACAATTTCATGAACACCTTTAAAACAAATTCTATATTCTTGAGGGTCAAAAATGGAGCAGACGATAAGATTAGATGAAACCAACCAAAAAAGTAGACGAATTGAAAAAGACAGATGCATTGGGAAAATTGTCATAACTTTCCCTACAGATATCGGATTATGGTTTTCTTTAGATTTTTTGAAAGAAAACTTCAAGATCTACAACTGTCATGAAGACATTGAAAACAAATTATATCGTATGGAGGGTCAAAAATGGAGAAGACAATACTATATAGAAGGAGGTGTTTCGGTCAACGGTAGAAGAAGCAGAAAGTTAACTTAAGACGATATGACGCCATCACAGACGATGTGACGCCATCACAGACGATGTGACGTCATCACAGACGATACTATCCATACTCCTCACTCAAAAAACTTTTTTTTGAACATCTCTTTGTCTTCATCAACTCTCGTATAAAAACATATATATTCATACATGCTCAGTTAAGAAACAGAGCATATCACCTTTCTACATCTAACTCTCTACACTAATCTTATACATCATTTTATTTCTATTTTAACTCCAAGAATCATTTCCACAACACCTGATCACTAATAATCCATCAAAACTCAAATAACACCATATCCCCAATTTTTCATCCCCTTATTGCAGTGTTCAAAAATATAATGATATGTAAATGACATTCTCATTCAGACGACAGTAACTCATCAGATTTATTTCAAAATCTCCAATACTAAAGAATTTACTCACTACCTTTTTGTTGAAACTCCAA
>JAOQML010007220.1:0-12520 GCA_027568935.1 Erythroxylum urbanii | reverse complement strand
ATAAAGACACTTTCAATTATTCTAACCCATTCAAAAAGACCACATTGCCCTTTCCCATAAGTGAGGGGATGTTACAGTGGGCATATACTGTGCAAGAATGCTTGCATTTTTGTTCAAGGTATTTGTATGGAACTGAAACTAGGTTGAATCATGTTGGAAGAAATTATGAGGGAAGTGATGCATATTCTCATTCTAGGTTTCAAGGTTTCTCACAAACTGGTAGGCCTTTGCTCTAGAAAAAATATGATGAGTTGAGCTTAGCTGAATGAGCTTAAGGTAGAATGTATGTGCTAGAAAATTGTGAACAAATCAGAGAATTTGTGGAGTAAGTTCTCTTAACTTTTGAAATTAGTCATTTTACATTATTTGTTTTATGATTTATATATTCTTGAAGTAACTACTAATATTTTACTTATTTTTAATGTGAAGCATGCATAAAGAAAAACTCAAGAGGGAGGATCCTAGAATTGTAGAAAGAAGACATAAAAAAGAATTCCATCAGTGGTTCAAGAAATATGTAAGTACTATTTCTACTATTTTCATCTATAACTTTTTATAAATTATAATTTATATAATATAAATTTTTTATGCTCATTACTCATGATAGGTTATCAAATTGCATGATAAAGGAAGTCAAATGGTTAATGATCAATTATTGCATTTAGCTTATGGGCCAAATAAGCGAGTTTATCGGTATAAAAGCTTCCTCATCAATGGTTGGAGGTTTAACATAAAGGACAGAGATTTGCAATTGAAATCACAAAACAGTGGAATTTTTGTAAAAGGTGATGAGAATACAGGCAATTTGGATTATTTTGGTGTTTTGATAGATATCATACAATTAAATTATAATGGGGGAAATAGTATCATTTTATTTAAGGCTGACTGGTGGGATGTGTATCATAAAGGTGGATATAAGATTGACAAGTTTGGGTTTCCTATGGTAAATGTCACTCGCAAGTTGAAAATTGATGAACCATATGTTTTAGCTTCTTAAGCTAAACAAGTTTACTATGTAAAAGATATAAAGGAGCTTAATTGGCAGGTGGTTGTCAAGACAAAGCCTCATGATTTGTAGGATCTTCCTGATGATGATATAGGAGATGAGCTATACTAAGAAAATAAAAATTTTGGTTTTACACTTCACGAATTTACTTTAAAAGATGATACTGATACAATATCTTTGGATAGATCTGATCTAGATGCTGTAACTGTTGAAGGAAATTTGTTAAATATTAATACTATGAGTGCTGGAGAAGATGACGAAACTGATTATGATGAAGATACTTTTATGGATGATGATGAAACAAATTCAGTAAGTAAAAATGAGGAAGGTGACGATGAAAATGATTGAGCATTGACAAGAACTTTGTTTTTAATTTTCAATAGGTTAAGAGTTTTGCTTAATATTTTGGAACAAGATTTTTGTTATATTTAAACATTTAATTATTTTGATTGTTTTAATAAAATTTCAAAGTTATGTATACTAAATATCTATTGATATGTAAAATATTACTTTTTGGATTATCAATATATGTAATTTGAATATTTTACCAATATGTTACATATCAATATGTTACCTTTGTTACCTTTGGACATTGTAATTTCCACAGCTAGAACGATGCTCTTTTACCAATATGTTACACCAAAAAACATAAAAACTTAATTCAAATCGAAATCAGAGAAAGAGAGAGAAGATAGAAACAAAATTATGTTATTACTTGGCTGTTAGAACGACTAATATAGCAATTGGTGGTAACCAATCACTACAAGTCATGTAGATCATTGCTAAAGAAAATCAATCAAACAAACAAATTGTATCGATCCCCTACTCTGTATATTGTATACACAAGAAGTGCAACTCAATACATATTAGACATCTTATAGTATTCACGACTAAGTCAAACGAAAAGAACATGAACTTTGCAGCTGCAAATCTCAACTTTAAAAGAACATCTTTAGTACATTTCCTTACAAGTCAAACCTCACATTCCATCAAACGTTCATGTCAGCATTCAGAGTTCAATTATTTTCCTTAATCTGAAAATAAGGCACCTGAAAGATAGAGAGAAGAAAAATAACTTATAACACTGCATATTTAGAACTTATATTAAATTAGAACCAAAGTTAATAAAAGTTAATTTACAGCTAAAAAAGAGTCAATTTATCCTGTGGAAATTTTTGAAGTTTTAGACTCTTTTTAATATATATTTTAGAAAAAAATTTTCCATCTTAAATAAATGTTTAAAAACTCTTTCAATTCTTAGATTATTTAAGATAATTATTAGATGCGTCTATGCATAAGCGTCTAAAACCCCTTTATATTATTGTTGTGTATGTTTTGTCACAATTACAATTAATTCCTACCAAAATTATTTTGGCGCCAAATTTCCTAGGCTTTTAGTGACAAAATAAAATTTAACACTATTAATATATTAATAGTGACAATTTAATTATGAAAGATACTAAATTATCATAACTACCATTCTATTAGGTACAAAAATATAAATCATCACAGATAATCTAAACAATAGTGTCAATCAATTGTCTTGTCACTGAAAAAACTCATATTTATGGTGACAAAAATAGTTAGTCACAAAAAAATTGTCACTAAATTACGAATAAAGTTATAGTTAAGTTATTGTAACAATATGAAGTAGACACTAATTAATTGCATATTTATTGACAACATTTTTAGTCATAACAAGTAAAATACTGTGTGACGATAAACCATTTCGTCACAACAAAAAAATAATATTAGTGACCAAACTATGTTTTTATCACAACAAATAGAAAAAATTAGTTACCAACATATGTTTTGTCACAATTACAATTAATTCCCGCCAAACTTATTTTGGTGCCAAATTTTCTAGGCTTTTAGTGACAAAAATTAGTGACAAAATAAATTTTAACATCATTAATATATTAATAGTGACAATTTAATTGTGAAAGATACTAAATTGTCACAATTACCATTGTATAGTGACAAAAAATTAATTCATCACTCATAATCCAATCAATAGTGTCAATCAATTGTCTTGTCACTGAAAAAATTCGTATTTGTGATGACAAAAATAGTTAGTCATAAAAAATTGTCACTAAATTATGAATAGTAATGACCATGATTATAGTTCGGTTATTGCGACAATATAAAGTAGACACTAATTAATTGCATATTTATTGACAACATTTTTAGTTACAACAAGTGAAATATTATGTGACGATAAACTATTTCGTTACAACAAGAAAATAATATTAGTGACCACACTATGTTTTTGTCATAACAAATAGAAAAAATTAGTTACCAACATATGTTTTGTCACAAATATAATTAATTCCCACCAAAATTATTTTGGCACCTAATTTCCTAGGCTTTTAGTGACCAAAATTAATGAAAAAATAAAATTTAACACTATTAATATATTAATAGTAACAATTTAATTGTGAAAATACTAAATTGTCACAATTACCATTATATTAGTGACAAAAAAATAAATCATCACAGATAATCCAAACAATAGTGCCAATCAATTGTTTTGTCACAAAAAAACTTGTATTTGTGATGAAATAATAGTTAGTCACAAAAAAATTGTCACTAAATGTCTTAAACAATAGTTCCATTAACACCACCTTTTGTTCACTCTGAATCACAGGTCACTTCCCAACCCGTCTTATCCAAGGCTTCATTGAACTTCACAGTTCCATCCAAGTTAGATATGACCAACTACAGAACCTAGAAAGTACAGGTCATCCCTCCGATCAAGGCTAATGATCTGGAAGGGTACATGGATGGAACCAAAATCATGTCAAACAGATTTATTGCTTCAGACTTTAGTAACACTGAAGATTTGTATAACCCTGATTACATATTATGGAAGAAGCATGATCAAACCTTGCTAGGTTGGCTACTTTCAACCATCTCGGACAGTGCTTTTTATAAACTTTCTCAATCCAATACTTCCTATGAGCTGTGGATAACACTTGAACAAATGTACAAAGCACAGTCACAATCATCCATCCTGCATGTGAAAATGCAATTACAAAATCAACGTAAAGGATCTTTGAGTGTTTTAGATTATTATGACAAGATGCGTGAATGTGCAGACAAGTTAAACCTTGCAGGATATGTTGTGCCTAAGAGAGAACTGATCCTACATATTTTAGGAGGACTAAGCATGGAATATAAGATAATTATCTCTATTGCAACCTCTCTAACAGAACTTCCATCCTTATAAGAGATATATACTCTATTGTAAACCATGAAGATCAATTAGAAAGGTTGCACGCTAACTTAGCTCTAGATGGATGCAACACCAACTCTGTTCAAGTAGCATTCTCTCCAAATCAGCAATCGAGGAGTAATTTTTCACCAGTGAATCAAAATTGTCGTGGAAGAGGAAGAGCAAAATCAAAAAATTCAGGGAGAAGGCAGAATGTTGGAAACAAGCCAACCTGTCAATTGTGTTTAAATTATGGACACTATGCTGACTTATGTTGGCACAGGTTTGATCGAGACTTTACTCCATCATCACAGAGCAACCAATTTCGAAATAACCAGGCATATGCTATCAACTTAAATAGTTCCACATCTCAGTTTCCTCTGTCAGAATTTAGCACTGATTCAAACTGTTATTTAGATAGTGGTTCCTCGACACATATCACTAATGATGTTAACAATCTGAGCCTAAAAGAAAATTATAGAGGTACTGGGAAGGTGATTGTAGGCAACGAACAAGCACTCCCCATATCTCATCATGGTAAACTGAAATTAAATACTCTTGAATTGCATAATGTTCTAGTTGTTCCCTCTATTAAAAAATTCCTGTTGAGTATTTCAAAGCTTGTTTTTGATCATGGTTTGACAATTTTCTTCATTAACAAATCTTGCTTTGTGAAGGACAAGAATAGGAGATCGGTGCTTTAAGGAACTGCTGAGGATGGTCTTTACCATGATGAAGGAAAAAATGGTCTGCTTAGAAGTTAGTCTTAATATAACACCACTCTTCTAGCTTTTTGTGACAAAGCTAAGTCAAATTCTAATTTTCAAAATTTTGAGTCTGATCAAGTCATGTTGAACCAACCTATAAAATGTAAGAATCTGGTTCTCCAAGTTAACGAAAATACTAATTTAGAGTTAGCTCGAGCACACTCAAACAACTGTTCTTCCCTTGATTCATACACAAAAGACTTGGACAACCAAATAATAGAGAGTTAGCTCGTGCACACTCAAACAACTGTTCTTCCCTTGATTCATACACAAAAGACTTGGACAACCAAATAACAGAATACTTCAGCTATTACTAAAATCAGGATCTATTAATTCTCAGTTTTCAAATAAACAAAATCTCAGTTTTTCCAAAGCATGTAAGCTCGGCAGAATTCACAAACAACACATTCCTAGCTCACAAAATACTACAAATCAACCTTTGGAACTCATTCATGCAGATTTGTGGGGTCCTTCACCTTTACTTGGATGTAATGGTGCTAGATTCTACATATGTTTCCTTAATGATTACTTTGGGTTCTCTTGGAGGTATCCTCTAACCTTAAAATCCCAAGCTCTAGCAGCTTTCCAAGATTTCAAAAAACATGTAGAAAAATAACTAAAAAAACGTTTCAAAACTATTCAAACAGATCATGGTGGAGAATTTTTAGCCTTCACCAACTTTCTCAAAGAAGAAGGAATAGCCCACAGATTCTCCTGTCCTTACACTCAATACCAAAATGGTAAGGTGGAAAGAAAACATTGAGATGTAATTGAAACAACCCTATCACTTCTTGCTCAAGCTGATTTTAACCTTGAATTTTTGGTTTGAAACCACCCAAACAGCTATGTTTCTCATTAATAGATTACCCTCACCTGTTCTTAATCACCTCTCTATTGGAATTATGCCTATGACCCAATCATTAGCTAACAGATTGAACACCTATGTTTTGTGACTATTAACTTTGTTTAATAACATGGAAAATGATTATATTGTCATATTTTGTTTATTGCTTTTATCTGTCCTTAATTAAATTTATACACTTGCCATCATAATGGAGATTATGATAATGAGAGTCAAGACTTTAGGGTTTAATCTAAAAGTGTTCGTGATTGTAGGATCATCAAATAAGGACTTTAATGATCCGGTTAGATCAATATGTATGTCATATTATCTATTGGATGGATATCAGTATATCTCATTTAGTAAGTTACATATATAAATTGTGCATATGGAGATATGATCATTGAACTAACCAAATTTAGAATTCCTAATGGTTAATATTACCTATGAACTGTCAAGTGGGATATTTTCATAATGATTTAAATGTATATTTTTCCTTTGACTTGAGATCATCATAGTAATCAATAGGTCACTTATTAAGTTTTGATGTCGGATACCTAGTGTGTAAAAATGCTAGTTGAATGGTCATTGGATATAATTAAGTACGTATTTGATTAGTGGTGAGTCAAGATGAGATCCATCGACTCTAGAGGTAATGAGTTTGAGCTCTATGTTGTCATTAATCTTAATGGTTGGTTTAGGACCTTGGCCAGGGCGATTGAATGAGTGAGGAAAGGAGTTTCTTAAGTCATTCACCAATCATTAATGATCGACATGTAAAATAGTTAGTTATCTGCTAGGGTTTGACAGTTAAATCATACCTTAGGATAATCTGGAGCTATAATAATAGATGGTAATAATACATTATCCTTAATCAAGTTCCGTCTTTCTAAGATTGTTACTTCACACTATTCGGTCGTTGAAGAGTGTTGTTAGATGCCAATCTTGGTTAGTAATTAATTGAATTAATTACTACCAAGTTTAGTGTTGAGCCTATGTGGTCACAAATATACGAGTGTAATATTTTCTGTTTATAATTATTTAATTTATTATGAGATGATTTATTAAATAATATATATGGCATATTATTATATTTTCTGTGCTAATCTTAGCACAGAAAATATAATTAATATTGGAAACTCTCTTGTGCCAAATAAATGAATAAAATAAAAATAATTTTATTTTATTCCATTTTATATAAAAACAAAAAACAAAACGATGAGTTACCATCGTTTTGCATTCATTGATATAAAAGTTAGTTATTCATTTTCATACAGGCACGTAAGAAATGAATAAGTGAAGTTTGTCTCTTATTTTTGAACATTGAACAAAAAAAAAAACGAAGTGAATCGTTGTTGTAACGTTTTAAAACAAAAAATAAAGAAATGAGGTTTGCGTGAGTCTCTCATTTACGTACGTTTTAAAAACCAACGAGAAGAATTGTTTTTCTATTTTGTTATTGTGCGTATGTTCTAAATAAAAAAAGAAACAAAAGAGTTTTATTCTTTTTGTATTCTTTACATTTTAAATAAAACTAAGAGAGAAAGAGACAAAATTGTTTTGTTTTACTCTTGACGAAAGAGTTCTTTAAAATCTTCCATAGCTATATAAAGTGTTGAAAGCATGACATATTTCTTGATGTGGAGTGCATAGAGACTTCATATTTTTGAAGTTCAATACTGATTAATCCTCATAAATTCCATGTATTTGTTATTTGCTGTTCTTGTTATGAGTATGTTTATTAAACGCAATAAATAAATTTAGGATTGTAACAATTATTTTTTGTTTCCGCTGCATATGCGATCCTTCAATTGATATTAGAGCCACTATTGCGTTCACATCATACTTGAAAAATACCAATGCTATGATTTGCGTATTTTGTTGTGTTCTTTATTGTAACACATGGAAATTGTTCATTTAATATGCATGAGATCATCTTAGCTTCACTTTGAAATTGGTTTCATAGAAACCGAAAAACTTTATTTCATGTTCTTTAAGCATATGAATAATACGAAGAGAAGTCGCTTATTATTATTTATTAGTTTTGGACATAACGCTCAAACTTACAATGAAAAGAGAAGGTGTAGTCTCTGTTTTATTACACATAAAGATAAAAAGAGGGAGTCTTTATTTATGTATGAGAGATAGATGTTGTTTTTCCGTGGAAAACACATTAAAAACAAATTCCAGATGTTGTACGCATAGAAGCTTTTGACTGAGTACGCATGGTTTTAATACCGAAAATGTTTTAAAAGCATTTGGTTAAAAACCATTTGGTTAAAAAGGTTTTTGACAGATGTTGTTTTTCCATGTATGCATGGAAAACTCATTAAAGGCTTTCTCCAGATGTTGTACGTACGGTGTAATATAAGGTTTTAAAAGCATTTGGTTAAAAAACAAAAAGATTTTGCCGGATGTTATCAAAGATGTGCATGGTACATTCATTATTTATCATTGGACAAATGTTATCTATCGAAGATATGCACGATAAACTTATTAATTATAGTGCATTTGTTATGACTTTCGTTATTAGATTAAAAGTTTCTTGTATGAATGTTGTCTGACAATGTGATATGATCACTAATGTTATTAAAATTATTTTAATAACAAGAAATCTTAACCCTTTAAAATCATTGAGTTTGTTTTGATATAATATATGATATTTTATCAAAAAGGATTTTCCACTCAAGTACATCATAATATTTATTTTTGTTTACAAGGAATGACTTGATAACCAGGTGACTTGTAGTTCAGGGACAAATAATATTTTCTATTGCATATGATGCATGTTTGAGGAAAAATTACTTAATTTTATACTTTTGGCGTAGACTACTTAGGGAGTATAATATTAATTAATTCTCCATCACTTGGATGGATAAACTCAACTATACTAATAGGAATGAACTGACAACTAGGGGAGTATATAGTACTGATCCTACTATAAATTTTATATGATAAAATAGGTGATTTACCACTCTTTAATTTTGCATGAGTAATGACTTCACAACTAAGGGGTTCATTCATGTTTTAAAGTTTTTTTATATCATTTAGATAAAAGTCCATATCTTAATGATTTATGATTGTGTTCTTATTTTGGTATTTTCTTTTTATTAGATTTCTCAAAATGTCTACTATATCGCTACGAAGCATTCTTGATGATAACAAGCTAGCGGGTAAAAATTTTGATGATTGGTACTGCAATATGAGAATTGTTCTCATGCATAAGAAACTTATCGATGTGATCGATAAACTCGTAAAGGAAGCGCCTCCTGAGGGAATTGATGATTCTAATGCATTGGATGCATATTTTAAGTATAATGAACAAAGTACTAATGCCAAGTGCATTATTCTGGCCTTAATGAGTTCTGAACTCGAAAGGCAACATGAAGGCATGAATCCTCCACAAATCATTGAGCATTTAAAGAAGATGCATGGGTCACAAAGTGGGACTGCTAGATACCAGTTATCTAACTCCCTATTCAAGTCTGAACTGAAGCCCAAATCTCCTGTTGGACCTACCCCATGTTCGTAAGATGATTGATCTTATAGAACAACTTGAGATGTTAGGGTGCTCATTAGGGAAAAAGTTGTCACAAGATTTGATCTTACAATCTCTTACTGATAATTTTCACCATTCATTGTTAACTTTAACATGAACAAGATGGACTGTGATCTTCATGAAATGCTCAACTTGTTGATCGATTATGAAAATCAAGTAGTACCGTCTGAGAAGGTGAAAGTGTTAGGGTCTATGAATCTGGTTGATAACTCTTCTAAATGCAAGTGGAAGGGCAAGAAGAGGCACAAGAAAAATCATCTTGCACCTAAGGGTGTTTGGAACAAATCCAAGGGTAAGGAGAAGAAAGTTAACCAAAAGGATGCTGAGTATTTCTTCTGTACAAAGAAGGGACACTGGAAGATGAACTACCCAGAGTATTTGGCTACTTTGAAAGGCAAGAAACAAGGTGAGAAACTTATGAAAAATATTTTCATTATTTCTTTAACTACTATTGACTTTACTAAATAGGTATTCGATACCGGTAGTAGCTTTAACATCTGCAATATGTTGTAGGGACTAAGGATTAGTAGGAGATTGAAGAAGGGAGCAGTTAAGCTACAAGTTGGGAATGAAGTAAGTGTTACTGCCCTAGTTGTGGGAACTATTTCTTTTGTTATGCCTACGAGAAATACTTTATTGTTAGAAGATTGTTATTATGTTCCTGAATTTGTTTCAAGCATTGTTTCCATTTCGTCATTAGATAAACGTGGATTTCATACAATCTTTAAAAATAACCAATGTAATATATTTCATAGTGATGAATTATATGTAAGTGGTTATTTACAATATGGTCTTTATGTCTTACCTGAAATAGTTATATATCCAATTATGAAAGTTTATGGTCAAAAAAGGAAGAGAGATAATCAAGCAAATCAAACTTACCTTTGGCATTGTAGACTTGGTCATATTGGTGAGAAAAGAGTAAACAAGTTGCACAAGGAAGGATGCCTTGGTCAATATGATTATTAATCATATGAAAATTGTGAATCTTGTCTTAAAGGCAAAATGACCAAATCTCCTTTTACTGGAATAGGAGAGAGAGCTAGCGAACTTTTAAGACTCGTACATACTGATGTATGTAGGCCTATGAAAGTTCATGCTAAAGGTGGACATTCTTATTTTATCACCTTCACTGATGAAATGTCAAGATATGGATTTGAGTATCTTATGAAACACAAGTCTGAATCATTTGAAATGTTCAAAAGATTCCATAGTGAAGTTGAAAAACAAACTGGTAAGAGTATGAAGTCACTAAGATCTGATCGTGGTGGTGAGTATATTAGTGATGATTTTATTGATTATCTAGGGCAAGATGGAATCTTGTCTCAGTGGACTTCTCCAGGAACACCACAGCACAATGGTGTTTCAGAACGAAGAAATCGAACTTTATTGGATATGTAAGGTCTATGATGGGGTTCACTGATCTTCCTATCTTCCTATAGAGATGTGCTTTAAAAGCCGCTGCCTATTATTAAACAAAGTTCCCACTGAACCAGTCACTAAAATTCCATATGAGAAGTGGAAAAGATGTAAGCCTAACCTAAAACATTTGAAAGTTTGAGGTTGTCCAGCTTATGTTAGGAGATTGCTACCAGATAAGCTTAAAGCGAGGTCTGACAAGTGTAGATTTGTTGGCTATCCCAAGGAAACTATGGGATACTATTTCTATCATCCTTTTGAATACAAAATGTTTGTGGCTAGAAATGCAACCTTTTTAGAAAAGGAGTTCCTTAATGGAGGAAGAAATAGATCTTGATGAAATTCAAGATTTTACCAAGTCAACATAAGCTCAAGAGCATCAGATGCATGTTGAGTAGCCTTTACTTGATGTCTTGAAGTTGACACAAAGGGTACTAGCCTCAACCATTGAGGATAATGGACCGGTTAATAAACCTATCTAGGAACCAGTGCAATAACAAGATCAAGTAGAGGAAGAACTTATTATATATGAGCCTCTTAGAATGTTTACTAGGGATCATCATGTACCAGATAGATTAAATTTAATGTTGCAACGTGATAAGGATAATCGTATTGATGATATCCCACATATTGATGATGACCCTAAGACTTACGAAGAGGCTACGACAAGTCTAGATCGTGAGAAGTAGTTTAAGGCCATGGAATCTAAGCTAGAATCCATGAGAATCATCAAAGTATGGACTTTGGTTGATCCCTCAAATGATATAAAACCTAGAGGATGTAAATGGGTATTCAAGAAAAAGATTGGAGAAAAAGGGAAGGTTGAAACCTATAAAGCCCATCTTGTTGCTAAAGGATATAATAAAAAAGAAGGTATTGATTATGATGAAACTTTTTCCCCTGTGGTAATGCTCAAATCTATTCAGATTCTACTTGCTATAGCTACATATTATAATTATGAGATATGTCAAACAGAAGTGAAAACAACTTTTCTTAATGGAGAGCTCAAGGAAGATTTCTATATGACTCAACCTGAAGGTTTCACAATGCCATCTACTCCTAATAAAATATGTAAGTTACAAAGATCCATTTATGGATTGAAGCAAGCTTCACAAAATTGGAATATTTGCTTCAATACAACAACCAAAAAGTTCGATTTTGTTAGATATGAAGAAGAGCCATTTATGTACAAGAAGGTTTGTGGGAGCACAATTATTTTCCTAGTGCTGTATATAGATGGCGTATTGCTAATAGGAAATGATGTACCAGCCATGCAAAAGACAAAGATTTGGCTCTCTGAACAATTCTCTATGAAGGATTTGGGAGAAGCAACTTACACACTTGGAATTAAGATTTATAGAGATAGATCAAGGAAACTGCTAGGGCTTTCCCAATCTATGTACATTGATACTATTTTAAAAAGGTATCATATGGAAAATTCCAGAAAAGGTTTTCTACCGATAGGCTCTAAAATTTCTCTTAGTAGGGAGTATTCTCCTAAAAACTTAGAAGAAAGAGAGCACATAAGTAGGGTCCCATATCCAATGCAGTAGGAGCTATCATATATACCATGACATATACAAGGCCCGATGTAACTTACGCGCTAGGAATAACGAGCAGTTATTCCAGGTGAGGAATGTTGGGTTAATTTGCTTTTACTGCTGTTCTTTAAACACAAGAACTTGAAACAGTGTTAATTTTGCAGGTATGTAAA
>JAOQML010007210.1:0-12523 GCA_027568935.1 Erythroxylum urbanii | reverse complement strand
ATGATAGATATAATGCTACATTGTAAATTAAGGTTATGAAATGAAATGAGGAAATTTTGAATTTTTGACATTGTGTTATTTATGATTTTAATTATGATGCCATGAGATACATTGAAAGTGAATAGGTTAGCACACCATTTCTATTAGAAATATGCACGAATATCCAAAGGCTGTACATGTATGTGTCGGATGGAAGTGGGGTGTTACATATTCCTAGGCTTCCTTGAGGTGGATCACACCATGTATGCTTCTCATCTTATCTTTCACATCCCCATGGTTCTCCATCATCTTCCTTTGGTTTTTAAGGTTGTCTTGCACCCATCTCCTTCCCTAATCCTTATTTGGTGATATCCACTTCGAAGATCAATCTTGGAAAAATGTTGGACCAATGTAGCTCATTGAGCATATCATCAAGCTTAGGTATGGGGTACCTATACTTGATGGTAACAAGGCAGGTTTGACTAACAAGGCAGGAATCGAACAAGGACTCATACTCTCCCTCACAAATCCCCTCTGAATTAGTTCATCCACTTGTTTTTGCATCTCCTTAGACTCCTCTAGATTGCATTTATAGGCTAGTTTGTTTGGTAGGGGTGCTCCCAGTAACAAATCTATATGGTGCTTAATAACCCTCAATGGTGGTAATCTAGGTGGCAACTTATTAGGGAAAACATCTTAAAATTCATGGAGTAACAGTTTGACTAGTGGATGGGGTTCACTCTCCATGACTTCTTTGCTTTCAGCTATAAGTAAGACTAGGATGGGTTGGTGCTTGTTGATGTCTTTTGCCACTTGATTGGGATTTAGGAAAAGGCTCTTTTAAGTGGTTTCGGATTTAGGTGGTGGTGATGGTGGAAGTGTTTGGTTAGGTGACAAAGGGGCCAAAGTGATGGTTTTCTTGTTGAACTTGAAGGTGTAAGTGTTATTGCTCCCATCATGAATAACCTTTCTATCATACTACTATGGTCTCCCCAACAACAAGTTGCATGCATCCATAGGCAACATATAGTATAATAGTTCATCAACACAAACCTTGCCCATAGAGAAAGGCATCACCACTTGTTTAGTGACCATTATTGTACTCCCATTACTTAACCATTGTAGTTTATAAGGATAGGTATGAATAATCGTAGAAAATTTTAATTTCTCTATAAGTGTGGTGGAGAAACATTAGTACAAATCCCACTATCTACAATGACTGAGCATACCTTTCCATTTATGGTACATCGGTTTGGAACAAGTTCTTCCCTTGTTCTTCATGGGAATCAATTTGTGTATGCAATACTCTCTTAAAAATTAAGACTTCTTCAACATTAGCTTCTTTAACTATCTCTTCATCACTTTCAGATTCCTCTCTCTCACTTGCTTCCTCTTGAATAGTCTCTTCAATTTCTTCAATTTCCTTGGTTGTCATTACTCTTTTATTAGGACAATTGGCTTAGAAGTGATCATAATGATGACAGTTGATACAATTCTTATCTTAAAATGTGGCTTATCCTTAAGAGAATCACTCACCTTTTCCTTAGCTTTGTCTTTTTTTGAAATATAGGCCTTGAAGTAAGATGAAGAACCCTTGTAGTTAAGGCTGCCCTTGTAATAAGTCTTAGGAGATGAGAGTCTTAGGCTTTGCAATTGATTCTCCACTTTGTTCTTCCTGTTCAGGAATATCACTTCTCATCAGAAGGCCTTCAAACTCTCTTATATATTGTTCCACTTTTTTTTCCCCTTGCTTAAGTTGGTAAAATTTTAGGTAGAGGTATTGTTTGTAATTGTAGCATAATAAACCCTTCTTAATCACCCTTTTCAACTTATCCTAGGATCTCACTCTCTCCTTCCCTTCCCTCTCTCTCTTCTTCCTAACATTCTCCCACCACAAGGAAGCATAACCTTTGAACTTCAAAATGGTTACATTGCATTTCTTCTCTTTCGCATAGCCTTTAAATTCAAATATCCTTTCAATCTCACTTAACCAATCAATAAAATTGTTCAGATCCAAACTACCATCAAACTTAGGCAAATCTATTTTTAATCCCATATCATCATTGTCATCTCTCCTCCTCCTTCTCACTTGGATATCCGATTCATTGGAGTCACTAGAAAGACCAGCTTTATCTTCAATAAAATGTGGCTGAGGTGTTTGATGTCTTCTATAAGGGTTTATTCTTCTTGGATGTGATCTCGACTCCTGAGGATGTGTTTCAGGTTCTTGGTTGGTTGGTGTTTATGGTTGGTTTTGTGTAGGGGGTGTGGGAGAGGTTAATCGGTTCGTGACAATTTGGGCAAGTTGATCCATTTGTTCCTTAAGTTGCCTAATGTTCCTCAAAATTCCCATGGAAGGGTTGGGAAAGTTGAACTAATCTTATTGGACATGATAAGGGATGAATTTAAAGGATCTTTGGAAAATTATCAGCTTTTGTGAATAAGAATAGTAACTTTTCGGACTTGGAACAATAAGGTTTGGGTTGGTAAAAAGGTTTTGGATGAGGTGTAAAGGTGGTTAGTTAGATATGGTGATTATGTGAGTTGGAATAGAATCAAGGAAAGAGAAAATTCTTGAATTTGAAGCTTAAGACATTCGGCCACTTTTCTTTCGATCAAAACAACTCATTTGCAACATTCCTGCCACCATTTCACACATTTTCACTTCACACCCAAAGCTCTGATACCAAAATGATATGGAAAAAGTAAGCTTCTTCAAGATTTAGTCAGACCATCCATTAAATCACTTAGAACAACTAGAAAACAACTTCAAATCCCACCCAATCAGTTTGACCAACAACACAAAACACTCTCAACAACATTAACATCGTCTTCTTATATGCATAACACCTCATTCTTACGTTCAAATCAGATTCATTCGTCAATTGATCTTAATGAGGCAAGGACAACTCAAGAACACTCTAAACCAAATTTCAAACAAATCAAACACAAGATAAATTAAACTTACTAGAATAAAAGGCCAACAATTAATCTAAGCCTAAAGGAGATAGCAGTAGCTTGAATTATCCACCACCAAGTTAGGTCAAACTTGGATAAAGGAAAGAACAAAAGAAGAACTCCATCTTCTTGGTTTTTCTATTCATCAAATTCACGTGTCTTCTTTTACAAAATGAGAGAATGGCCTTTTTATAGGCTAAACAAAAGTGGGTGACGAAACTTACATGGGAAATATCAAAAGTTACAATTAAATATTAGCCAAAATTCATCCACCATTATTAAATAACAAAAGTCATACCCATATAATGCTTTAGGACAAATTCCCTTAATACTCGTTTAATGATTTAGGACAAATTCCCTTAATACCCATCAACTTGCATCATCTTCTCTCATTTGGATCAAACGACAACCAAAACATGGGCTTAATGGAATTGGGCCTTTACATGCTTGTTGCTCATGGGCTGGGCTATCCAAAATGGTCTTAGACACTCTTAGACCTTACGCACTCTATTGACAATCTTGTAGACTTGAATAAAATTTGGGCTAAATTGTTTTCACTCATTTGGGATGTTTTCATGTCACCTTCCATATGATTTATATGTCCTAGATTTCTGAAGTTTAGTTTCTTATCTGATGGAAATCATCAATTTAGCAACTATACACCCTGATAACTAAAAAATTAGGAAATATATGGAATGCAAATTAACGCCCTCCAAAATTAATGAAAAGATGGAATGTTCAAGTTTGAAAATAAAAAACAAACTACTCCAATCACTCTATCAAAGGAATGCTAATAAAGTAGTTAAAATAGCACTTTGAATCGTCCAAAATAATGCAAACTTATCAGGTTTGACAAGTTCAAAAAGAAAACAAAGACTTCAGCTATTGAACACAACAAATTGAATTAGTTTGATATGTTCCAAAGTTAAAGCAAGAATTTTGAACAAAAATCTCACAAAAAAAACAAAGATGTTTTATATTCATTAAAAAGAGAATCAGCCTTGTTTATATAGAACAAAGGCTAAGAAACCACATTCAATTATGATTTAATACAAATTCTAACTGCCATTTAATGATAGCCCCATAAATTGTTCAGCCTTGTAACTCCTTATTCTAAAAAAGAGACAATAAAACTCACACTTAATAAAATCAAAATCATAATTCTAGCATGCTGAATTGACATATAAAATAAACCAAGCCCAATTTACTAAAGTTCAAAATAACACAAAATAACAACCTAAGATCCAAACACACATAATCAAGGATGATTGAGATTTTATTCCTGAATGGGCAAGATTGATTCAAACAATGTGGGTTAGATCTGTCTTCATGATTTGAGCATGTTTGACTCATGTTAATAATTTTAAGCTCTTCCTACATACATAAATCCTTGACAGATTATAGGTGAGCTTGTTCCTTCCAAATGCCTTCAAGTAAGCAAGTTAATGTTTCTTTCATCCTTTTAGCTTTCGCTCTTGTCATTGGCCCTCCATAAATGGTTAAAGCATCTTCCTTCTTGTTGATTCATATCATCCCCCTTTTCCCTTAAAAGGATTCATCCTTGAATCATCACCTTCAATATTTGCATCAAACAAAGTTAAATTATAAATATTGCAAGTGGCACTTAAATTGCCATACTAACTTAGTAAATCTAACTTGTATACATTTTCATTGATTCTTTGAATAACTTCAAATGGACTATCCCCTCTTAGTATCAATTTTGACTTTCTTTGGCTAGGAACTCTCTCTTTCCTCAAGTTTACCCAAACCCAATCACCAGGTTCAAATACAATCTTCTTATGGTTCTTGGTGTGTTGTTTTTTATATTGAAGAGTTCTCTTTTATATTTATGCATGCATCTTTTCATGCAAGGCTTTGACAAACTCAACCTTTTGTTTTCCATCCAAATTAGCTTAATCAATCGGTAAAGACAACAGATCCATAGGAGTTAATGGATTGAACTCGTACACAACCTCAAATGGAGAATGGCTAGTTGTAGCAAGAACATACGGTTGTAAGCAAATTCGACGTGCTACAAACACTCCTTCCAATTCTTCAAATTTCTTTGAAGTATGGCTCTCAAAAGTGTGAATAGAGTTCTATTTACCACTTTTGTTTGCCTATCTGTTTTTGGATAAGTTTTTGAATACAATAGCCTTGTACCCTACTTGGTCCAAAGCATTTTCCAAAAATGGCTCAGAAATTTCACATTTATATCCCTCACAATTGTCCTTGGAATGCCATGTAATCTCAAGATTTCTTGGAAGAATAGCCTCACAACATGTGTGGCATCATTTGTTTTATGGCAAGGAATGAAATGTGCATCTTGCTAGACCTATAAAAAACAACAAAAATAGAATCTTTTCCCTTTCCTTTCCTATGTAAAGAAAGTCCATTGATAACCCAAGGCTCTTTAGGAATAGGATTCGAGTATACAGCCCATGAGTCATTACTCTATATTTAGCTTGTCTACAAGTAATGCATTTCTCACATATTCTTTTAACATATCTTTTCATTTGTGGCAAGAAGAAATAATCACTTAACACATCTAAAGTCTTCTTAATTCCAAAATGCCCCTTTAACATGCCACTATATGCCTCTCTCATAAGCAATTCTCTCCTTAAACATTGGGAACACACAACTTGGTTTCTTTTAAAATAAACCATCATGCCTAAAAAACTTGCCAAAACCCCATTTCTTACATGCCCCACAAATATTAGCAAAAACAAGGTCAAAATTATACAAATCTTTAATTTACTCAAAACCTAATAATTTTGCATCAAGATTAGAAATTAGAGTATAGATTCTAGAAAAAACATTAGCAACCACAATTTCCTTACCATGTTTGTACTTGACGATGCATGGAAAGGATTCAATAAACTCTACCCTTTTTACATGCCTATGACTTAATTTTCCTTATCCTTTGAGATGTTTCACGGATTCATGATTTGTGTGTATGGTAAATTCCTTATACCAATGATAGTGCTGCCATGTCTCTAACATTCTCACCAAAGCATAAAAGTTCTTATCATATGTTGAGTAGTTAAGACTTGCTCCACTTTACTTCTCACTAAAGAACACAACTGGTCTACCCTCTTGCGTTAAGACTCCACCAATACCTATTCCACTTGTGTTACACTCAATCTCAAAAGTTTTAGCAAAGTTAGGAAAAGAAAGCAAAGGTATTGAACTAAGTTTTTCTTTAACCAAGTTAAAGCCCACATTCTTTTTTATGCATTCAATTAATGGTACAACAATTATAGAGAAATCCTTAATGAATCTTCTATAAAATCTAGCAAGACCATGAAAACTTCTCACATCACTAACACAAGTAGGTTTTGGGCATTCCCTAATTACTTTTACCTTCTCTTGAACAACATGTATTCCTTTATCATTACTACCAAAACCACAGTTCTTTAAGTTAACATATAACTTTTCCTTCCTAAATGCATCAAAAATAACCTTCAAATGTGTTATAGACTCATCCAAATTCTTACTATAAAAAAGTATATTATAAAAATAAAGAACAACAAATTTATCATTAAAAGCATGTAAAACATGGTTCATTACTTATGAATGTACTAGGTTCATTGGTTAATCCAAAAGGCATCACCAACAACTCATACAAGTCGTGTTTAGTTTTAAAAGTAGTTTTCCATTCATCACCCTAACGCATTCTTATTTGATGATATCCATCTTTTAAGTCAATCATTAAAACACACATGAATCGTGTAATTCACCAACATATCATCTAGCCTAGGCATAGGATGTCTATACTTCATCATGATTTATTTATGGCTTGACAACTAACACACATTCTCCAAGAACCATCCTTCTTAGGCACTAACAAAATAGGAACCGCATATAGACTCAAGTTTTCACAAACATATCCTTTTTCTATAAGCTCACTTGCTTTTGGATTTCCTTGGTCTCTTTAGGATAGCATCTATATGCTTGTTTATTTGGTATGCTTGCTCCTAAAATAAATCAATTTGGTGTTCAATTCCTGTAATTCGTGGCAAACCATTAAGAATTTCTTCAGGAAAGAAATCATCATTTTCATACAAAAGATCAACAATAAAACTAAGCAAACTCTTGTCAATTTTGTTAGAAGCAATCAAAAAATCTTTGTACACAAGTACAAGGAAGGGCTAAGGGTTAGTGCTTTCTTCAAATCACTCATTTTTGCATCAACACTCACCTTTCTTCCATTCAATGATTCTAAACTTTAAGAAACGCGTATTAACTAATCACTCGTTTCTCCTCTTCTTTCCTATTGCTCTTATTTTTATCACTTAACACACTGATTTCTTTTATCTCTTTCTTAATTCCTCCCTAAATTTTTGGTCAATGAAGATGCAAGCTCTTCATATTGTTGTTTTATGCTCATTTGGTTTTT
The DNA here is from genome assembly GCA_027568935.1 of Erythroxylum urbanii. Classification (NCBI taxonomy): domain Eukaryota; kingdom Viridiplantae; phylum Streptophyta; class Magnoliopsida; order Malpighiales; family Erythroxylaceae; genus Erythroxylum; species Erythroxylum urbanii. The sequence goes on along the minus strand of JAOQML010007210.1, from coordinate 5,187 downwards.
GAAAATTGCCATTGATGATAAAGATCTGAGTTGAAACTTCTGTCCATCCATTATCAGAAAGTAACGATTTTTGAACCCATATGAATCACCTTCCTATCATATTGTGATAGTCTTCCTAACAACATATGCGCAACATACATAGGTATCACATCACATCACACCTCATCCTTATATCTACCAATGGAGAAAGAAACTAATACTTGTGGATTCAGCTTCACAACAACAATATCTAACCGTTGTAATTTGTATAGTTTTGGATGTTTTGATATGAGACCCAATAGGAACTTGTCCTAGAGAACCTTCAAAAAAATGGGGCTATGCTCGGGAATTACTAGAATCAAACAAACACATAGAATCACGAGAAACTAAATTGAAAAGATAGAAATAGGACACAAAGAGAAAAGGGGGTTAGAGGAATGTTAGTCAATGGAAAGAACCTAAAGAGAACTTGTCTCTTAGAACCTAGCCTTGGGACACCACAAAGGAAGACCACACCTTTGATAAGTCAAGTATTCTTAAAGAATACAAAGAAAGAAAAAATGCTTTGAATAATACTCAATATTATTTCTGAATCAATCTCTTAAAGTACACAGAAGGTGCCTATTTATAGGAAAAACTTTCTAAATTAATGTCCTAAGGTATAAACTAAATAGAAGGAAACAAATCAACCCATAAAATAAAAGGAAACAAAATAAACTTAGCAGAGGTTTTGACTAGATGACCTTATTTCAAGAAAAACAAAAAGGAAAGTAATTAAAACATGATCTAAACATATTAGACCTTATGGAGAATGTCCTTCTCCTTATTTTTAAGTGGCATATGGTTTTCACATGATATTTTACATGAGTTCTTCCAATTGTACTCAATGTGGGTCTTTGGACACTACATGTTGGACTTCGAGGAGTGAAACAATGCCTCTTGGACCTTTATGAGATGCTATCCGATTTAACAAGATGTGCTCTTTCTCTTGAAGGTCTTGGATCAAACAATTCAATGCTTGCTTCATTGCTTTGCCCTAACTCTTATCATTGGGCCTCAAACATCTTGTAATAGATCTTCAGGAACATTAAACCTAAATGTTAGGCCTTTGATATGGGAATTTTGTTCAACCCCTTGCCTTGCACGTTTATACTTCAAATCTGATCCAATTTCAGCTCCTAAGCCTCCTTTTTCCAACTCATGTCTATGCAAGTCATGTCCCAAGCTTCCTTGAGCCGGATCACACCATGTATGCTTGTCTTTCATATGCCCATATTCTCCAGTATTCCCTCCCTCCTTAAAAGGATTCGTCCTCAAACCTGCAGCATCAAAGAGGGATAAGTTAGATACATTGAATGTAGCACTAACAATACCATAGGAGCTAGGCAAATCAGTTTTATAAGCATTATCATTAATCTTTTCTAAAACTTGAAAGGGGCCATCTCTTCTTGGTTGTGGCTTAGCTTTCCTTTGCTCTGGAAACCTCTACTTTCTTAAATGCACCCAAACCCAATTACTGGGTTCAAATACAACACGCCTTCGACCTTTATTGGCTTGCTTTGCATATTGTTCATTTCTCCTTTCAATGTTTGCTCTAACATTAGCATGCAACTCCTGCAAAAATTTAGCCTTTTTCACACCATCAAGGTTAGTAAACTCATTAGAAGGAAACAGAAGAATTTCTAAAGGAGTCAAAGGATTAAATCTATAAACAATCTCAAAAGGAGAAAATTGAGTAGAAGAATGAATAGCACGATTATAAGCAAACTCAATGTGTGGGAGACACTTTTCCCAATTCTTCAAGTTCTTTTGGATGATCGGACGCAATAATGTAGTCAAAGTTCTATTTACCATATCAGTTTGACGATCCATTTAAGGATGTGCAACAGTAGAAAACAAGAGTTTAATGCGAATTTTATTCCATAGAGTTCTCCAAAAGTGACTAAGAAATTTCACATCTCTATCACTCACAATAGTCTCTGACAACCTATGCAATCTTACGAACTATTCAAAGAACAAGTCAATAACATGAATAGCATCATTGGTTCTAGAACAAGCACCAAAGTGAGCCATCTTACTAAATTAATCAACCACCACAAAGATTTTATCCTTCCATTAGATGATCTAAGCAATCCAAGCACAAAGTCCATAGATATATTAACCCAAGGATGAGAGGGGGCGGGTAAGGGAGAATTAAACCATGTGATTGAACCTTATATTTTGCATGCCTATAAGTAATACATTTAGCACAAACAAAGACAACATCCTTTCTTATGTTAGGCCAATAAAAATGTTCACGCAAAACAGCTAAAGTTTCTCAACACCAAAGTGACCTATCAATCCATCACCATGTGTCTCTCTAATAAGTAATTCAAGCATAGAGCAAGATGGAATGCAAAGTTTATCTTTTTTGAATAAAAATCCATCAAATCTATAGAAATTATCAATATCATATTTTTCACAAGATTTCCAAATTTATGCAAAGTCACAATCAGATTCATACATGCCTTTCAACATCTCAAAACTAAGTAATCTAGCATGCACAGAGGTAAGAAGAGAGTATCTCCTAGAAAGAGCATCAGCCATAATGTTTTCTTTCCCTTGTTTATGTTTAATAACACAAGGAAAAGTTACAATAAATTCAAGCTACCTAGCATGTCTATGGTTCAATTTACCATGGGACTTTGAAATTTCAAACTTTCATGATCAGAATGAATGATAAACTTTTTTGGCAAGTAATGTTGCCAAGTCTCTAAAGACCGTTTTAAAGCATGCAACTCTTTATCATAAGTGGAGTAATTTAAAGTAGCACCACTTAGTTTTTAACTAAAATAAGCAATAGGCTTAGAATCCTGCATTAAAACAACACCAAGAAGTATCACATTCAACCTTTAAAACTTTAGAAAAATCGAGGAGAATAAGAAGAGGAGCATTGGTCAATTTTTCTTTCGAGGTGTTAAAAGCAACCTCTTGTGAATCACCCCATTTAAAAATCACATTCTTTTTTACCAATTCATTCAAAGGGGCAGTAGTAGTAGAGAAGTCCTTCACAAATCTCCTATAGAAGCTTGCCCACTCAGAGAAGCTTCGAACTTCATTCACATTGTTAGGAGTTAGCCATTCTCTAATTGCCTTTACTTTCTCTTCATCAACTTGAAGTCCTTTAACACCTACAATAAAACCAAGAAACATAACAGTATTCATGCAGGAACATTTTTCTAAATTTGTATAAAGCTTATTCTCTCTTAAAAGTTCCAAACCCATCATGCAAGTGTTTCACATGACGGCAAAGGTGGATCAAACTCATTAACAGTTAAGAAAACATCTTTATATAACAGTATATAAGATTCTTCACATTTTAAAACTCTCTTGAACTTGTTTTTCCAGCAAATAAATTCACTCTCTTTTCTTCATTTTTTTCCACTCGTTTTATTTTCTCTCTTTTTCTTTCTTTTCCACCTCTCTCTCTTTCTTTTTTTTTCTCTCAATTTGCATTCTTTCTCATTCCTCACTTGATCCTCATAAGCTTGAATGGGCCTAAGAGGTTTCAGCATAATATTTTTACCATGGAAAGGAGAATAGCAATTTTTTTATCCATCATGCCTAACTTTTCTATCAAATTGCCATGGCCTACCAAGCAAGACATGTCAAGCATAAAAAGGTGCAACATCACATAAAATCTCATCATGATACTTGCCAATAGAAAATGCAACCATCACTTGTTTGGTGACTTTCACCTTACCACAATCATTAAGCCATTGCAATTTATATAGTCTAGGATGTTTCAAAGTAGGTAATTTAAGCTTGTTAATAAGTAAAATGCTAGCAAAATTGGCACAGCTTCCACTATCTATGATTATGCTACAAACTTTACCATTAATGAGACACCTTGTATGAAGGATGTGCTCACATTGCTCTTCTTTAAGATATTCTTTTAGTTGGATATTAAGAGTACTCCTATCCACAAGGGTTTCACCAACCTCAACATCAAAATCAACATTGGACGCATCCGTTAATGAAGGCACATCATCAAAATCATCACTGTCACTACTTTCACTGGCAACGTCACCATTCTCAAGCAAAATTATAGTTCTTATGTTAGGGCATTAAGAAGCAACATGACCAAAACCTTGACATTTAAAGCAGTTAACTTTATAAGGAGTAGAAGAAGAAAAGGGTTTAGAATCATTTTTACCCTTAGGATTTGGAGTTGAGAATTTAGGCTTACTTTCCTTCTTTGGCTTAAAGCCTCCCTTGGTTTTGAAGGAATTTTTGGACTCCTTCAAGCTTTTCTTCTAGGAACTCGATCCAACACTATTTTGGATCTTTAATTGCTTTTCTACCATGATGGCCTTATGCAACAACTCATCCATGTCAAGAAAATTTTACAGCTCTATAATAGAAGCAATTTCAGGGCACAAACCATCAAGAAATTTTCTCATGGTAGCTTCCATGTCCTCCTCAACATGGCCCTAACCAAGATGATCTCCATTTCTTGGTCGTGTTGGATCAAAAACTTAAGCATGCAAGATTTGGCTAAAACGGTAGATTTCAAAACTTTTTTTTAGAAATCAAATTTCAGCGGAAGCAATATAACCAAATCAACATGTCAAGCCGTATATGATATGGTATAAGGAAAATATTTAACATAAGAACAAGGTGGTAGAAATATAGCAACTCCTTTGCTGCAGCTTTAACTCCTCGTTGTGCTATCCTATCCTCGGTAATGTATCCTCTCCTAGGTGATGTATCCTCTTCTTGTTCTTGTATCCTCGACCAATCTGATCTACCACTTGTTCTCCTTAGATAACTTAGTTAACAAGATCCTTTGGTGGGAAAGGAGAAGAAAACTTGAAGAGATTTTGCCTTAGAAAAGGAAGGTAAATATGAGACACCTCTCATGCAAATTTCGGCTATCTCATGCAAGATAGTTGGGAGAGAGATAAAAATTCAATAACCCCTTGTATTCTTTCTCTCAATTTCGGTTAATTCTCAAAGAAAGAAGTGAAGTGCATCCAATGCATCACATCCTTACTTAATCAATCATAAAGAAGCCAATAAATGAGACTCTTCTCATTTGTAGATGGCTATATGAAAAGATCAATAACCTAAAATGATACATCTCATTGTCGATTTTGTGATGAAAGAAGGAAGAGGGTCCATCAAATGCACCTCTTTCTTCTTTAATCCAATGAATGCTAAATGGTT
>JAOQML010007182.1:0-27185 GCA_027568935.1 Erythroxylum urbanii | reverse complement strand
TATACTGATATTTTGGAGTAATGAAAAGAGGATTTTGGTTTTAAAAATTTTGTGATTTACATTACTGGTTCTTATTCTTTTAATGTATGTGATGCCATGTGGAGTTCTATAGTAATTGCACGTAATGCTCCCTTATCTTAGGTTATGTGTCGGAATGACCTACGGGTGTTCCGGTGCGTACCCTAGGGTAATGGGGTGTTACAGTTCTAGAATGACTTCTATCTTCTTAGGATCAACTCTAGTCCCATTTGCTAATATGACATGACCAAGGACAGAAACTTCATCGAGCCAAAATTCAAATTTACTAAACTTAGCATAAAGTTGATTATCCTTTAAAATCTGTAAAATAATTCTCAAATGCTCATTATGCTCTTCTCAGTTTTTAGAATAAACCAAGATATCATCAATGAAGACTACCACAAATTGATCAAAGTAAGGATGGAAAATATGATTCATGAAATCCATAAAGGCTGTTGGAGCATTTGTGAGTCCAAAAGGCATCATTACAAATTCATAATGCCCATATTTAGTTCTAAAAGTTGTTTTCAAGACATCTGCTTCCTTTAGTCTTAACTGTTAATATCTTAATTTCATATCAGTCCTACAGAAAACACCTGCATGTTTAAGCTGATAAAAAAGGTCATTTATTCTAGGCAGCGGATATTTATTCTTCATAGTCATTTTATTCAGTTGCCTATAATCTACACATAGCTTAAGAGACTCATATTTCTTCTTGACAAATAACACAGGTCTACCCCAGGGAGACACATTAGGGCGTATAAAACCCTTCTCAAGAAGTTCTTATGGCTAGATTTTCAATTCCTTAAGTTCTATGGGTGACATCCAATATGGTGCAATGAATACTAGAGCTGTACTAAGTATTACATCAATTGAAAATTCAACTTCTCTTTCTAGTGTTAATCCTGACAACTCCTCAGGAAATACATCCTAGAAGTCACATACAGTAGATATATCTTGAATTTTAGGATCATCCTTTCTAGCTTTAACAGCATAAGCTAAGTAGTCTACACACCACTTTCTAATAAGCCCTTTTGCTACTGTTGCTGATATAACATTGGAGAGAAAATTTGACCTTTTGCCAATAACTGTGATCTCATCAATATCAACTGTTCTAAAAGTGATTCTTTTAAGATGACAATCTACCATTGTATGATGTCTAGATAGCTAGTCCATATCAAGGATCACATCAAATTTTTGAAAAGGTAGTTCAATCAAATCACTAGGAAATTCATAACCTTGCATTCTTAGCACATAATTCTTGTAAACCCCATATTTTCATGCAATAATATACATATATAAGAATTTGTAAATCCTGTTTTATTAATGCACGAATAGAAATGTCAAAGATAGTAAAAATACCCATAATCATATCTGAAACATCCTGGTTATCATGGGCCTGCATAACATATGCACGAGCTAGAGTATAAGTATTAGGTTCATCAACTATCTCTGATGTGATCCTCTGACCATTAGCACCAGAACTAGCTCTTGTACTTCTACCTCAACCCCTTGGAGTCCTAAGAATTGGTATTTTTTCTTGACAAATTGTTTGATACTGTCTACCATGTCAATCTCTCTGAAAATGCTCCATAGATCCATATTATAGGCATGCTCTCATTATCTTCCAACACTGTTAGCCATGTTTCTTCCCACAATGCTCATATGGGATAACTACCCCATGTCCTGACCCACTTGCTACACTAGTTAAAGATAGGGTTGGCTTTCCTGCCTTAACCATTGATCTCTAACTCTGCCCTGATTAGCAGCAGGATGTCTGTCTTTGTGCTGGAGAGCTTGAGACCCTGAACCCTTTTGCTTCTTATTGGTTGAGAAGGATGAATTTGATTATCCCTGACTCCTCTTCTGTTGTCCCCCTATTTCTCCATTTTTGTTCATCAATATTAACCTTTTCAATCCTCAAGATTGTTTTCACCATCTCTCCTTAATCCCTAATTTGTAGTGCAACAAGGAGTTTTTTGATGTCATAGTGGAAGCTTACTTCAAATCTTTTACACTTATCTGCCCCCTGTAGGAATTAATCTCTATGTATACATACTCAATCTATCAAACTCTTTCTCATATTCTAATACTGTCCTATACCCCTGTTTCAAATTAAGGAATGCATCTCTCATCTTATTATTATAAGCCTCCCTTACATATTTATCTACAAATTGGGACAAAAAGTACTCCCAAGTAAAATCCTATGATGGAACAAGCCTTTTAATAGACCCCCACCACTAATATGCTGGTCCCTGAAGAAGACCATTTGCACATTCCAACCTCTCTTTTGGTGTTCAATGGAGAAAATAAAAAATTCTCTTTATCTTGATTAGCCAAAACTCGGCATCTAGAGCAGTAATTGATGACTCCCCTTGAAAAATCCTCTGTTCCCAACCTCTTGGATTTCTCTAATGTAAGTTTCTGTAGTGGAAGAGATGGTTGTGATAGTAAAACAAGTGCTATGACCATCTGTTGTTTCATATAGTCCACTATAGTTTGGAAAAACTCTGTCGGGTTAGGAACTGGTTGAACAGCAGGTGGTGATATAGGTTGTGTTGGCTACCCCGCCATGCCCCTATCTGTATCACTAGCTGAGGCATGACTTTCCTCCTCTCCCTTAGTGGCTCCCAAAGTGCCTGGTTCTATTATTCTGTCTATAACAGACAAAAAAGGTTGATTGATATTAGAGTTACATCATATTCTCATATACTCCTTCATTTGGCATGTACATAATCATAGACCCAAAACCCCCTAAACTGATCTCTGATACCATTAAATGTAACACCCCATACCCGATAAGGGAATGGGCATATCGAGTGTTACCATATTATTACATACCTGACATTTCGAACTACAACATTCTTTATTTAACATCTCATTATTCTAGTAATTACTATTCACTTTATAAAAATTTTGACAGAGTTTCCTCTATATTTACTTAAATCTTCCTGCAAAAAACTTTAATACATTTCTTATGCACATTACTCAACTATCTATCTCCATGTCAAACTCCTTGACAAAACAAGTTACCCATCCTCTAATGCATTTCAACACATCTAAACCATATTTCATACATAACTTTCATGTATTCATATATAATTTACAATAAAATCCTATAAGATCCTTCACTTCTTTATATGCATATGCCAAAACCAAAAACAAAATAAAAATTTGTAGTACGTCCACCTCCAAATTTTTCTAGATCCTCTATGTTACTCTTGTCTTGTAGTAGATCCACAATAACTTCCTTCTAATTCTCTTCAAAACCTACACGTGGAAAGAAAATCCACATGTTAAGCTATATGCTTAGTGGTGTTCAAGCAATTCCATTTCTCATTCAATTATATTTAATTCATTCAATCATAACATGCATAATATATAATGTTTTTTCAAATATAAATATTTTCATTTATTTCTAACCATAAATAAGCATTTAAAATCAAGTTATGAAATACAAACATGTATATATATATATTTGTATTATATATATGTAATTGCCCCAAAGCAAAATCCAAAAGAATTATATTGCCGAGTTGGATAAGTGGGATTTTAAAATACGGGACCAAGTTCTCAGAACCATACATTATTTTCTTTTTTTATTTACATATTGAGACTAAGCTCTCGGAGCCATGTAGTTCATAACCCAAATCAAATATCTTACACCATAATTGAGCTCTCGGAGCTATACAGTCCGGTAACATATATTATGATGGAGCATTGTTAACTCCCCAATTGGCATGCCAACCTTATCACATTCCTCCATCTATTTTACTAGGGGCAAATCTAATTAAATTCCATTTAAATTTAATGATAAACACTCATAATAACCAATTCAAGCTATTCCATATTCGACCAAAACAATGTCAGTTCTTAATGCCATTTTTTCTTCCGTTATTGATTTAATTTAATTTATACAACATTCAAGACATATTCATCTTACCAATCAGTCAAAAATAATATGTATATCAAATTTTCAAATTCAACGTATGTATGTCAATTAGGGAAAATACAAATTATAAGTCCAAAATCCAAATTAATCACACATTCTACTTCATTTACAATCCAATTAAATATTTTTAACAACAATTTCATAAACCCCCAATTTTACTCAAGAACCCTAAATTACCTAAAAATAATTTTTAGGAAAAAATAGAATTGCAAGAACAAGTATTAAATTGATGTCCAATTCTTCAAATTAAGCTTCCATCAACTTCAATTTCACCAACAATTCCTTATTCCTTCTTTTTCTTTTTCTCTCTCTCCTTGAATTGCTCTTCTTTACCTTCATAATATTGCATAAACACTTAATTTCATGCATTTTATTCATCAATGCATGTCATGCATTTTATTCATCAATGTATGCAACTACACCGAAATCATGTACTAAAAAATAATCAAACTCCATTAACTTACCTTATAAATTTTTGGGTACTATTCATCAAGAACACCCATATACCTTTTCTTCATCTTTTCCCAAACTTTTTTATTGACATGGAGAGTTTTGGGACCCTAAGTTGATGATTTACTGTTTAATCGGTGATTTGGGGGTTAAAAATAAAGAAAATTGGCTTGAAAATGAAAAAAATGAAAGAAAAATGGAGATGAAATAAGGAGGCTTGTTCTCGACTATCTTTGGTAAAGAACAAAGTGTTAGGTGGCAATTAATGTCAACGTGGTCCTTTAATAAGTTTTTCCCTTTTTTTTAAAGATCCAAAATTAACTTTAACTTTTCGTCCATTCTTTCTTCTTCTCAATAAAAATACCTATAAGAAAAATATCAACCCCACATAAAAACCTTAACTAATATCATTTATTTCCATTAATATTTTCATTTTTGACTTTCATCCTTTCTCGGGTTAAACTTTGACCACTGATTAACTCTTGGTCAAACCTTCAAAACGAACTCGTTTTGAGCTCTAATTTGAGCCTCAGGCTATCCTCAAACAATATTATCCATTGTCAAATAAAATAAAATATAGTTTGGGTCCCTAGTGTCATTATTCACCTTAGGATACACTATTCATGATCGAAAAGGTAATATTCATGAAATCGAGATTTTGTGGCGTTACATAAGAGATCTGCAATATAAGTTAAACCCAACAATGAAAGAAGTAATTGTGAAGGAAATTTTTAAACTGTTAGATTTAGGTATTATATACCCAATATCTGACAGTCAATGGGTGAGTTCAGTTCATGTAATGCCCAAAAAGACTGGTTTTATATTAGTGGCAAATGATAAAAATGAGCTCATCCCAATAAGTTTACAAAATGGATGGAGAATATGTATAGATTTTCGTAATTTGAATGCAGCTACAAGAACATACCATCTTCCACTTCCATATATTGATGAGATGTTCAAAAGGCTAGCTGGTTAGTGTTTTTTTTTTGTTATAGCCCAAGAGAATCAAGAAAAAACTACCTTTACTTTCCCTTTTGGAACTTTTGCTTATAGACGTATATCTTTTGGATTATGCAAAGCACCTGGCACATTTCAACATCGTATGATGAGTATATTTTCTTATATGATTGAAACTTGCATTGAAATTTTTATGGATGATTTTACTGTTTATGGCAATTCATTCAATCAGTGTTTAGATAATCTATTTAGAGTCTTGCAACATTGTATCGAAACAAATCCTATGCTTAATTATGAAAAATGTCATTTTATAGTTCAAGAGGTGATTGTGTTGGGTCATATAGTGTCTTTTAGGGGTATTGAAGTTGATAAGGCTAAAGTGGACTTGATTTCTAATCTTTCATATCCTACTAATGTTCAAGAGATCCATAGTTTTCTTAGGCATACAGGTTTTTACAGGCGATTCATCAAGGATTTTCTCAAAAATTGTAACAATCCCCATCAAAGTTGTTACAACAAGATGTTCAGTTTGAGTTTGGACAAGAATGCAAAGATGTTTTTGACAAGCTTAAGGAGATGTTTACATCAACACTTGTTATCAAACCACCTAATTAGGACATGCCATTTGAACTTACGTGTGATGCTAGTCATTATGTCATTGGGGATGTTCATGGGTAAAAAGATGGCTGCAATAGTCATGTGATTTACTACGCATCGAAGACGCTTAACCCCACTCAGTGCAACTACACCACTACTAAAAAAGAGTTCCTTGTTATTGTTTTTGCATTTGAAAATTTTAGATCTTATTTATTAGGTTCTAAAGTAACAGTTTATTCTGATCAGTAGCTCTCAAATACTTGGCATCCAAGGAGTTAAAACCAAGATTAATCCATTGGATTCTTCTCCTTTAAGCATTTGATCGGGAGATAAAAGATTGAAAAGGAGTCAATAATTATGTGGCAGATCACTTAAACAGGTTGGTGCGAGAGGAGGAACCCTTACCAATATCTAAAGTCTTCCCTAATGAGCAGCTATTCTTAATGGTAAAGAAGGTAAGGAACCTTGGTTTCCTGTTTTGGATAATTTCTTATTAACTAGAACACTACAACATGATTTAAGTCCAACCCAGAAAAATAAAATTAAAAATGACTTTAAGTATTATTTATAGGATGAACCGTATTTATGGAAAATAGGCTCTAATCAAAATATATGTAGATGCGTGCTTGATGAAAAAATTCACTCCAATCTTACTTACTATCATAGCTTTACATATGGAGGTCACTTTGTTCCTAAAAAAACTGCTTGTGGTTTTTACTGGAGAACTTTGTTTAAAGATACCTATCTTTTCTGCAAAAGCTGTGAAAAATGTAAAAGGGTATGTAACTTGTCCTTTTCCTAGCTCCTTTGGTTTCATTTATATCATACTTACTGTTGATTATGTTTCAAAATGGGTAGAAAAAGGTTACTTAGACTAATGATTCTAAGATTGTTGTAGATTTTCTCAAATCCAACATCTTTAGTAGGTTTGGGATCCCTAAGGTGATTATAATCGATCGAGGTACTCATTTTTGCAACCACACAATGGAAACATTAATGCGAAAATATAAAGTTCATCATCAAGTGTTAACTACATATCACCCTAAACTAATGGGCAAACCGTAAGGATTGGATTTTACGCTTAAATGATGCTTTGTGGGCATACCAAACTGCTTATAAGACTCCAATTGAAATGTTACCATATCAATTAGTCTTTGGTAAATTTTGTCACTTGCCTGTTGAAATTAAACATCATGCTTTTTGGGTAATGAAGTAGTGCGACATGGACTTACAAGAAACTAGAGTTTAAAGGAAGCTCCAACTCTAATAATTAAAAGAAATTCGTTTAGAGGCATATGACAATTCCCGATTGTACAAAAAGGGCACTAAATTCCTTCATAATAAACTCTTGAGTCAGAAGCAATCTGTAGTAGGCCAGAAAGTTCTGCTTTCTAATTCTCGATTAAAACTTATGCCTGGAAAGTTAAAGTCTAGATGGTCTGGTCCATATGTCGTGGTAAGTATTTCTCCCAATGGTGTTTGTGATATTAACAGTGTCGAAACTGACAAAATACTTAAAGTTAATGGGTACATACTTAACCTTTTATTGATCCCATGGAAGTTTTGGCTATAGAGAAGATTTTCTTGATGACACCTTCCTATGAGTCCAATTGATCGATAGAAGAGGTTGTGTCTAGCCAAAGACAAAAAAGAAAGGCGTTGATTGGGAGGCAACCTAAAGATTCTTGTTTGAATTCTTATTTTATTAGTATTTTTATGTTAAAAAATTAAAAATTAAAAAAATTATTTCTTTTTTCAGGAAATAATAACCCTCATCTGTTAGTTACTTCTTTGCAGGACAAATCCAAACACCCATAATGCAACCACACTCAACTTCTCCACTATAACTTGTCCAGGGAAGTTTCTTTTCTTTGTTTATTTCTATTCTCCCCTCCCCTTTGTTAATTTTTAGTGCTCATTATGACTTGTGTTATGTTCTTGTTACATTTTCTTTCCATTTTTTATTTCTTGCTTTGCGTTTTTTTACATTGAGGATAATGCAGTTTTTAGGTGTGGGGAAGGGTTTCTTGAATTTGTTGAAAACAATAAAAAATTGTTTTATTTTGTAATTTAATGTGCATTTTTTTCGAATTGGGAAAGTGTGACGGATTGCAAGCATGAACAATGATTTGGTGATAGAATGACTATCTTTTTTCCACAATCATTGATTTGAATGAAAAGTGTGCAAGATTTGGAAAAGCCTACTTAAATAAATGAGAATTGGGCATTTATAGAGCAATTACATTCTTTGTGCTCAAATTTTTTTCTTGTTGAGTGTTGTCACATATAGTTTGATCATTCTAGAACTTGCTCTATTATACATGTTGAGACCACTAGTGAATTTGGTGCATTAAAGTGATAAAAGGCATATAGGATTACACTATTTTGTCTTTCTAAAACCTACCTTGTATGTTATTTCCTCTAGTTAGCCAAGTTGAAGCCTTAACCTCTTTCTTTGACATAAAACCACAAATTAGCCCAAGCCTTATGTTTTGACCTTTGTTTTCAACCCGTTATTAAAGGAATGGAAAATCAATTGCTTTAACTTATTGGTTTGTGGTTTGAGGTTGACATGTAATGGCAACATGTATGGTTATATTGAAATATCATGTTTTGATGCTCTACAAATGTAGAGAAATAAAGTTGTAAAGCGCTAAAAAAAAGATAAAGAAAAAGAAAAGGGGTAGAAGTGTTGAAAAAAAAGAAAGAAAAGCAAGTTTAACCATGAATTGCAAGTCTTTGAATATCATTTAAGCAATCACGAGTTACCTATGTTTTGGATCATTAATGTTCTTATTTGTTATCTTTCGTAAAAGGGATCCTTGAGATTTCTAAATTTTGATATTAGAATATCATTGTGGCCGTTATTAGGGTCATTATTGGAATGTAGGAGGAAGTTAAGCAATGTGGTCTAAATCTCCTTTAATAACTATAGCCCAAATATCCCTTTTATCTTACCCCCTATCCTAAGGCCCATTACAACCTAATAAAAGAGCTTTTTGATTGTTGCACTGGATTTACAACAAGTAGTTGCGATGTGATATATTTGTAAGCATATGGTAATGTGATTCTATTGTGGGGGATATGAGTGAAATGTCCAACAAACACTTATTAAGTGCATTGAGTGGATCTTCATGTGAGGTCAAATCTGGTGCATTTTGAGTTTGCAAAGGTCATTGGGAATTATGAAGGTTATTCTAGAGTTGAATCCTATGAAATGTTTGTGGCTTGATTGTGATCTTAGTTCAGTAATATAATGCATGATGGCTAAATTTTTCAAAAGAGTTGTAAATAGATTTGTTTTGTTTTGTTTTGTTTTGTTTTCAAGTCTTTTGAATGCTTAGGGACAAGCATTGTTTAGGTGTGGGAGAATTTGATAAGTTGTTAATTTGCATATCAATTTGGGGTGTTTTTGTAGCATATTCCATGGATATTGTTCTAATTATGGTGTTTTTATATTATTTTTGGAGGTTAGGAGATGTAGAGTTGTTTTTGGAGAAAAGAAGCTAAAATTGTCTAAATTGGAAAAGAAAATGCAGAGTAGTAGAAATAAATTAGCCAAAAAATGAAGCAATAGCACACCCAGTAACAACCAGAAGAAATTCACAATACATGCAGATGGAATAAAGAAAACGACAGCAGCAGAAGAGTGAAACACCAGCAGTCCACAACTCCAAAACAACAGCAGCTTTAGACAAGATAAACACCATCAGCAAAGAGGAGAACAACGACACAGCAAAGGAAAAGCATAAGACAACAGTAGCAGCCCACCAAAACGCCAGTAGCACTCAGCCAGCAGAATAATTAGCAAGCAAAATGACAGTTGGGAATTAAAAATGCACAGTAGCAATTAGGAGGTCAAAAACGCGGAGTACACAGGAGAAATGAAAACGTTGCAGCAAAGTAGTCCAAAACACATCAGCTAAAAAAAAAAAGAGACAAAGCATAAGGACTCCCAGCGTTTTGAAGACTAAGACGTTTTTAACGTATGTAGGAGTTTTATTTTGGGGGAGCGAAGTCTTTTGTTTTAGCAGTATGTGGGTGGATGAAGAGGCAATACGGGGACGACTTTCTAAAGAAAAAAGACAGCAGTGGAGCTAGATTTGGAGACGTCTGCAAGATTTGTAGCTCAAAAATAAAAACAGAAATCATGTAAAACAAAAAAAGGAGGAAATCTTCTCTGATTTTGTACCCATAACAATACAATCATTCACAATATATTGCTGATGCTAACCAATGAAACAGCGAGAGTACTAACTAACAGCTGAAGATTCTAGATAAGATTGAAAAATATACATGTGGAAAGGAAATACTCAACATACTAAAAATAGAATATAAGAATAAATGTATTATCTCTAATATGCTCCTTGAATTAACCCTCTCTGATATTCACAGCTTCTAGATTCAATTTCCCAATTGCTCAAAGGAATCAGTTTTAAGGACTCTGGCAGACGAGCAACCGAATTTTGAGAAACTGGTTTTGTCATTATGTCTGCTGTTTGATAAGCTGCAAGGACATAGTTTACTTCAACAGAGCCATTTAACACCTTCTCGTGAATAAAATGTAAATCCAACTCTAAATGCTTTATTCTTGCATGAAAGACGGGGTTAGCTAATAGAGATACTGTGCCTGAATTGTCACACCATATCTTGGAGGGAAAAGAAACGGTGATACCCATTTCTTTCAGTAAGGACTGTATCCAAGTTAATTCACAAGACACATTGGCAATTCCCCTATATTCTGCTTCAGTGGTTGATCTCTCTGTTTCTTTGAATTCCATGAAACCAAATTTCCACTAAAAAAGACACAATATCCTGAGGTGGATTTCTTGTCATCAATACTGCTTCCCCAGTTTGAATCAGTAAAGGCAACCAAATCAAGTGCATTAGCAGGTGTAAAACACAAAATATAGTGTTGAGTTCCTTTCAAATACTGAAGAATGCATTTTATAGCCTTCCAATGCAAGTCAGTTGGGGATTGAGGAAATTGAGATACCTTATTAACACTTAAGGCAATATCAGGTCGTGTGATGCATATGTATTGGAGACTGCCAACAATTGTTCTATACAACGTAGGATCATCAAATGGTTCACCTTATTTTAGAGAAAGAGATGGAGAAGTTACCATTGGTATAAGTCAAGTGCTTGCTGAAATCATATTAGCCTTGGATAACAAATCCTGAATGTGTTTCCTTTGACTGAGAAGATCATCACCAATGGTCACATCGGCTTTAATTCCCAAAAAGTAATTAAGGGTGCCAAGGTCTTTCAAACTAAAAACTGAGTTCATATTAGCAATAATGTGTTGAACAAGCTGAGGATTATCTCTCGTAATCAAGATGTCATCCACATATATAATAAGATAAGTGTAAGAATTGTTGACCAAACGAATAAATAGAGCAGGATCTGCAAAAGATTCAATAAATTCTAACTCAGAGGAAAGATAAATACTTAGTCTTTCAAACCATTTGTGGGGAGCCTGCTTGAGCCCATAAAATGCTCGATGAAGTTTGGAAACTAGAGGCTGTCCTGTTGAATCTAGTTGCTCAAAACCAGGTGGTTCAGCCATGTAAATTTCTTCAGTTATTGTGCCATTCAAAAATGCAATGTTAATGTCAAGTTGTCTCAGCTACCATCCATGTGTTACTGCAATAGAGATTAGAATGCGAAGTGTTGTGGCTTTGACGACTGGACTGAAGGTTTCAAAATAATCAAGTCCTGCTGTTTGGTAGTCTCCTCTTGCAACCAATATGGCTTTATATCGAGCTAGGGACCTATCGGAGTGATGATTGATATGAAATAGCCAATTACTCCTAATAACACTCTTATCCAATGGCTTAGGGACAAGGCTCCAAGTCTTGTTTCTTATCAAAGCAGAAAGTTCTTCGAACACTGCATCTCTCCAATGGGAACTACTCGTGTCTGAGTAAATGTGCTTCGGTGCCTGCAAAACAAGGACAGTAGAAAAAGCCTTTGGTTTGAAAATACCATCCTTAGCCCTTGTTAGCATAGGATGAGTATTGAGAATAGGTGTAGGAGATATAGAAGGAGAAATACAAGCTGTGAGGGGTGGAGAGGAAGAGGGAGGTAAAGAATGGGTACTTATAGAAGGAGCAGTGGTAGGAGTGGGTGAAGAAACTAGATTTATAAGAGGAATGATGGTTGAGGTGGAGAATGGAGGAGGAGAAGTAGATGTTGAAGAAGATGATTTGTCAAAAGGAAAGACATTTTCATCAAAGACAACATATCTAGAGATGAAAATACGACCATTGGAGTCCAAACACTTGTATCCATAGTGCATTGAACTGTAACCTAAAAATGTGCCGGGAGTAGAACGAAAATCCAATTTGTGAGCATTGTAAGCACGAAGATGAGGATAACATCTACACCTAAAAACTTTAAGAAAAGAATAATCAGGTTTAGATCCAAAAAACATTTTGTAAGGAGATACAAAATTTAAAGGTTTAGTAGGAAGTTTATTAATGAGATAGAAAGTAGAGAAGAAAGCATCTTGCCAATAAGGCATGGGCATAGAGGCCTATACCAACAAAGTTAATCCGATCTCAACAATGTGCCTATGTTTTCTTTCAACAATGCCATTTTGAGATGAAGTGTGGGGACAAGTGAGTCTATGATGAATACCAAGTTAATGAAAGAAAGGAATGAGAGGTTTAAATTCCGATCCCCCATCTGTCTGAACCGATTTAACTTTACAATTAAGTTGTCTTTCCATAAGATGTTGACATTGGATATAAGCAGCAAATACATCAGATTTGTGAGGCAACAAATAGATCTAGATATAATGAGAAAAAGCATCTACACAGGCCATATAGTATCTATTTCCATAAGAGGCAATATGTGCTGGTCCCCATAAGTCAATTTCAATCAACTGTAAAGGTGCAGTGTATGTTGTGGTAGACAAAGAGAAGGGCAAATTGTGAGATTAGCCTAATTGACAAGCATGACATAAATAAATATACAATCATGCACATGCATATGTGTCATGTTTCAATGCATGCTCAATTGACTTTTCGGGTATGTATTTTTATGCATAGATCTTGACTATTCAATTTACGCTTATACACCCTAAGACCATTCAAACATTACAGCTTGTATACTACCATTTTGCAATAAGGTTTATACCTTTAAGTTAGCTTGATTTACTCCAATTTTATTAACCATACATTACACTTATACTTGTACATTTTCATGATCAAAAAGCCTCTTATAATGCACACATAATTGTTACTTTAAATATGGAATTTCAGCAAGCTAGATTTATACATTCACCAAATATTTTCCAGTAATATATATTCATACATTTACCCAATTCTCGTTCATACTGACCCCATTATACAAATTACTCATGTCTTTAAGATCATGTTTGCATTAAAAGAAATCATTTATTCCTTTAACAAATCATAATTTCCAGCTTTGAACACAACCATATCAAAACAGTCCATTCTTTAGGTTATGACATCAATTAACTACATAAACTTATCAAGCTCTTAACCAATTAATCAAGCAACAATCTAGGCTCATTCCTAGCCTTAATTAAGTCCAAATATAATAATTTAGAGTGATTTTTCTCAGCTATTTTGACATATACATAAGGTTGAAATTAAAATTCTAGAATTTGTCATCAACGTCACTAATGTGTGTAACTTTACTACCTTAAATACTTCACAAAGTTTACAAGCTTAGAGACATCACTAACACCTAAAATTTTCCAGATTTCATATCCTTTAAGGTTACTTCATTTCAGTTCAATTTAACTTTCGTATTGGTTACATTAAATCTCACAAAAATATGCTCATTTGTTTCATTACCATTCACTTTACACCATCATACTTGCAGTCCTAACTTTTCCAGATTTGAAAACACTTCAATAACACCTATCTTTAGCATGAATTCATCATCAATTATATTTCAAATCCTAACTTAAATCATCCATATAATAGCCCATAAACTACTATTGTCATGCATCCAAAAAAAAGAACAAAATGTACCCTTTTTATTTACCATTTTTTAGCACAATTTCAACACAAATACCACATTCAATTTATCCCTAGTAAGTCATCATAATTTATGCTAACACATGCCACAATAAATTAGTACTTCACTTACTTTTTCAGCTTAAATGCCACCTCAATGTAGCAAGCCTGCTGTGCCTCACATGCATGTAAGAACATTTTAAGAACAGTGAGGGAGTAGCATGGTTTCGGCAATGATAGGAAGAAGACAACAAAATGTAACAATATTATGCCTCTAAAGCTATCTTTATGATCAAATTTGCATGGGTTTTGGGATGGTAATGTACAAAATTAGGGTAGAAATCCAAAGGTGTGGGTGAGGTGTGGATTTCAACAGTGAGAAGGCGAAGAAGGGGAGAGTATACAACAAAAACATAAAAAAAGAAGATAAATATGTTGGTCACATGGTGTAGGATGAATGTTCTTTCTTTAAAGACACTTGTCATGTATTTAAGCAAGATACATGTCCTCCTTCTTGGCTACCAAATGTCACTAAATTACTAAGCCATTTGTCACTTAATTCTCCAAGTCATTTTTCACTTGTTTTATAAGCTTAGTCATCCTAAATTTCCACATGTCAACTTGTCTTGCTACTTAAATTTTTTCCTCGTTTAAATGTACATTTTAATCTATCATTCTTCCCATTCCAACAAATAAATTCCAAATTCCTAATTGTAATCCATTTATTCCTTTTATTTGTAAATCAAAATACAAGACATTAGAAATGCAAAATCATGTCACAATTATTTTGAAACTTTCATACCCTGAAACATGTCAATTAAGTGTACATAAAATCTTTGCATTTTTTAAAAACATAATTCATGTGTGTATGCTAATATCATGCATGTGAATGAATTTATAAAATTATCTCCTAAATGCACCAAATTAATTTTATAATGATGTAATTCATGTGACTCATTATTCTGACACTTGAACCTCAGTAGTTTTGGAAACTGACTATTACAATTCTCCCCTCCTTAAGAAATTTCGTCCTTGAAATTCTTACCTGATTGACCAAATAGATGGGGGTACTGTTTCCTTATTTTCTCCTCAATCTCCCACATGGGTTCCTCTCTTGAATAGTTCCTCCAAAGGACTTTAACCAAAGGGATCACATGGTTTCTTAATTGTTTTGTCTAATATCCAACTATTTTAACTGGTTCCTCTACATAACTCAAATTGTTTGCAATCTCAACCTCCTGTGTCGGTAATATATATGCTAGATCTGACTGATATCTCTTGAGCATACTAACATGAAATACATTATGAATCTGAGACATTTCTGACGGTAATGCTAATTTGTAAGCCAATGGTCCAACTCCCTCAGTAATCTCATAAGGACAGATATATCTAGGGCTTAACTTTCCTTTTTTACCGAAGCTTAGCACTCCTCGCTAGGGCGACACTCTAAAAAATACCTTGTCTCCTAATTGGTACTCCATGTCTCTTCGATGTTGATCTGCATAACTCTTTTACCTGTCTTGAGCCACCTTAATCTTACTGTGGATCAATTTTACCTTATCAATGGCATCTTGAATCAACTCTAGACCTTCAACAATCCTTAGGCCTTCTTCATCCTAGTACAAAGGTGCTCGATACCTTCTACCATATAATGCCTCATATGGAGCAATACCAATACTACTATGATAATGATTATTGTATACAAAATCAATAAGAGCTAAATACTCATCCCATACTCCTTGAAACTCCAAAACACAAGCCCTAAGCATAACTTCAATAGTCTCAATAGTCCTCTCACTCTATCAGTCTGTCTGAGGATTAAACAATATATTAAAATTTAACTTTGTACCCAATGCTGTCTGTAGGCTACCCCAAAATATAGAAGTAAATTTGGCATCTCAATCTGATACAATAGACACTAGGACCTCACTATCTCATTTACATATCTCCGAGCTAATTGATCTAATGTATTATTCTCTCTAATAGGTAAGAAATGAGCTGATTTTGTTAATCTGTCAACAATAACCAATATGGCGTCATGCTGCCTTGAAGTTCTCGACAAACCCAAAATAAAATCCATTATAAACCTCTCCCATTTCCACTCTGGAATAGGTAATGATTGCAATTTTCTAACTGGTGCCTAATGCTCTGCCTTAACTTGTTGGCATATCAAACACCTAGCAACATACTCAGCCACTTGCTTCTTCATTCCTGGCCACCAAAAATGTTGTTTCAGTGTATTGGACATCTTGGTAGTACTAGGACGCATAGCATAGGCTGTTATGAGTGCTTCCTCCAAATTTTCCTTTCTCAAACCATGATAGTTGTCCAATAGTGTGTGTTTTTCCAAGTATTTGGCATGTGTTTCTTGCATAAAAAGTTATTATTGTTATGTTTTAGGAGTTATTTTGTATGTTTTTGTTTTTGTTTTTGTTTGTTTTGATTTTTATGGTTGTGCTTTTATGTTTAATGTTGGTTTAGGATAAGAATTTATCATTTTGGTGTAAGAATGGAGGGTGGCCACCTTTGTGATTGAGATAGGAACCAAGGGAAGAGAAGAGAAGTGGAGGAGCTATAGAACAAGAACCCACAACCGTGGGATTCATGCTAATTCCCACGATCGTAGGATCCTTAGCCCGAAGAGACACATAGGTTTCACTTATTTTTAGGTTTTTGTGACTATATAAGGGCACAAATACCTAGGGCTGAAGAGATCATCGTGGGAACTTGCCTCTTTGAGAAAAAACATAGATCTAGAGCCTAGAGAGAGGTAGAGAATTAAGATTTCCATTCCGAATTAGGCAAAGAGCACACCAACTCCAGATTTTCCAGATTTGGGAAAAGAAGAGGAGGAGTTTACTTCATCTAGTTCTTATTTCTTTTTTCTCTTTTAGCATCTTTAATATGGATTGTTTAGTTGTTGGGGATGCTAATGACATTATGAGTGACTGAGTTATTTGTAGAGATTACTTTTGAACTTCTTATTGAACTCCTATTTTGTTGATTTGAATGAATGATGCTTTTAATGAATGTTAAGCGTATACCTTGCAATATATTGAGAAATTGAGTTGGGTAAATTGTGTAGGGCTATACAATCAGAATTGGCACTTTATAGACCTACATTCATCATGTTAATGGAATAGTTAGAGAGAGATCTTGGCTAATTAGTTAATTGGTGGACTAATTTTGTAGATTGAGAGATTGCTTAATCATCTCCATTTAATTTAGCTATGGACAATTAATTACACCTTAAGAGAGGGTAGTTAATACATTAGGACATCTTAAGTGAGGCACAATTTAACTAACAAGGTAGGAGGGAGATAAGATAGGGAAAAAGTGATCTCTAATTGTTAAATCTTGAATTCAAAGTTTCTGCACTTTTGCTTTATCTTTTATTCATTGTTAGTTGTTTGATTTAGCTTAATTTTTTAGTTTATATTCATTAAAATTGGTTCTTAATCAAAGAGCAACCTGAATTTAGTGGTGCTAAAGCACAATATTTGCTTTCTACTACAAGTTACGACCCATATACTTGCAGTTTTGAGCGTAAAACTAGTAGTTGTTTCATAATCAACAAGTTTTTGGCACCGTTGCTGGGATTGTTTGTTGAGCATCTTGTTTAGTTTGGGTTACTTTGATTTAATAGTTTTTTGATACTTTTCCTTGTGTATTTTCATGTGCATGAACACAAGGAGCACTTGAAGCTCTACTAAATTTAGTGATGAAGAGTTATCAAATATCACAAGGCCCGAACAAGAGTTGAGAAGAGCGAAGCACCAAGACAATATACAAAGAAATATGACAAGAGAAGGAGAGCAAGGAGGAGTTGAGAGGACATTGATGGACTTTATAAGGCTAGGTTTAAGTCTACAAGAATTTGCAAGGCCAGCAATTCAAGCTAATCACTTCGAGATCAACCCGACACTCCTCAATATACTTCAGAATAGTGTGCAATTTTATGGGCTATCCAATGAAGATCCCAATGCGCATCTTGCAAAATTTTTGGAGATCTGCGACACCTTTAGGTTTAATGGGATGTCTGACGATGCCGTGAGGTTGTAATTATTTTCTTTCACTTTGAGAGATCGGGCAAAGGCATGGTATAACTCACTCAGTTCAGGGCAGATCACCACTTAGGAATAGCTAGCCCAAGCATTCCTTGCCAAATACTTACCCTTAACTAAAACAACAAAAATCATAAAGGAAATCACAAATATTCAACAAAGTGATGGGGAGTCTTTATATGAAGCTTAGGAGAGGTTTAAAGAATTACAAAGAAGCTGCCCCTACCATAACCTTTCGAGGGAGTTCCTTTTACAAACATTCTATAATGGTGTAAGTCAAAGCATAAGAGGAACCATAGATGTAGCTGCTGGAGGTTCTTTGATGAGAAAAACTATTAATGCAGCTCATGATCTTTTGGAAGAGTTAGCAAGCAATAGTTGTATATGGTTAAGTGAGAGGAGTAAACAGGGAAAAAAGGAGCAAAATGGTATAATCCCAATTAAATTTGTTACAACTTTACAGATATAGATCACATCCCTTACTAAGCAGTGGAGCAATATACAAAGAGCACCTTCATCTACATCCAAAGCTACGCAATTACAATGTAAGTTATATAAGCAAAACAACCATGGCACAATTAAATGTTTATTATTAGGAGCCAGTGGTATAGAATAAGTAAATTACTTAGGCCAACCACAAAGAGGTAACAATCCATACTCTAACACTTAAAATCTGGGGTGAAAAAACCACCCAAATTTTTCTTGGAGTACTAATAATACAGGTGGCCAATTAAGACCCAAAGATCTCCGGGATTTCTACAAGACTGACTTGGATCTTTAGAGAGAAAAATGGATAAGTTAATGGATGTCTTGGGGTCCAAACTAGCAAATCAAGAAGAGAACCAAAAGAGGATGTTTTCGAGCTAGGAGGAAAGTCAAAAAAGGATGGAGGTAAAGTTTGATCAGATTGTGAAGAACCATGCCTCATCCATCCACAATTTGGAGGTATAGGTAGGTCAACTTACTAATGCTTTGTCTTCTAGAAGTACAGGTAGCCTACCAAGAAATACTAAGGCCAACCTAAGGGAACAGCTCAAGGCTATTACGAAGAGGCAAGTAGGTGAGGAACCCAGTATGCAAAAGGATAGCCAAGAAAAGGGGAAATGCAAGACAAAGAAGAAGAGAGGCGTTATGTCTAACCATCACCCTACAAGCTTAAACTTCCGTATCCACAAAGGGTGAGACAACATAAGGTGGAAACTTAATTTTCCAAGTTTTTGGAGAAACTAAGAAGCTTCAGATTAACTTTTCATTGGTGGAACCCTTGGAGTGCATGCCTAAGTATGCGAAGTCTTAAGGACATACTCACACACAAATGCACTTGGGAGGACAATCAAATGGTAACTTTGACGTAGAATTGTAGTTCGATCATATCAAGCACAATGCCTTCAAAACTACAAGATTCAGGGAGTTTTACTATTCTATGTGTTGTTGGTAACTTTGAATTTTCTAAATGCTTATGTGATTTAGGTGCAAGTATTAACTTGATGCCTTTGTCTATTTTCAGGAAATTGGGACTAGGAGAGGTCAAACCAACATCTATGCTAATTCAACTTGCGGATCAATCCATCAAGAGGCCAATTGGAGTTGTAAAAGATGTGTTAGTAAAAGTGGATAAATTTATCATTCCTGTTCATTTTTTTGTGTTAGATTTTAAAGTTGATAGAAATTGTCCATTGATTTTGGGTAGGCCCTTTATGAATACTGGTAGGGAATTAGTTGATGTGCATGAAGGAAAACTTGTTTTAATAATTGGTAATGAGCAGGTTGAATTTAACATGTCTAAATCTTTAAAGAAACCGATGGATGGTACTGCACATATGAAAATTAATGTTGTGGATGAGTGTGTGAAGGAGGTTGAAGAGGAAGTTGATGACGTTATTGAAGTGCATAGGGATGAGAGTGTGAGAGAAGAGGAATTATGTGAGGAAGTTGAGCTAGAGAAGTTGGAGAGAACAGATAGACCCACACCACCTTCCATTGTTAAGCCCCCTACTTTACAGCTTAAACCCTTGCCTTCCCACTTGAGATACACCTTTTTAGGTAAGAACTATACCCTACCCATCATTATCTCCAACCAATTGGATTATGAGCAAGAAGAGAAAGTGGTGGTGACCATTAAAAAGAGGATGAGAGCCCTGGGGTGGCAAGTTTCTGATATTAGGGGGATTAACCCCAATGTGGTTATGCATAGGATTAACCTAGAAGAAGGATGTAAAACTATAAGGGAGCAACAGAGAAGGTTGAATCTAAACATGCAAGAGGTTGTGAAGCTTTTCGATGTGGGGATTATTTACCCCATTTCAGATAGTGAGTAGGTGAGTCTAGTGCAGTGTGTGCCTAAGAAGGGTAGCATGACATGTCATGGAGAAAAGATTTCTACTAGGACCATCACAGGTTGGCCAATGTGTATTGATTATAGGAAGCTTAATTTGGCCACCAAGAAAAACCATTTCCCTTTACCTTTTATAGACTAAATGATTGAGAAGGTGGCTGGCCATTATTTTTACCGTTTTCTTAATGGATATTTAAGGTACGATTAAGTGTTTATATACACGGAAGACCAAAAGAAGACCACTTTCACTTGTCATTATAGGACTTTCGCTTATCATAGGATGCCTTTTGGTTTATGCAATGCACATACCACATTCCAAAGATGCATGATGGTCATATTTGCGAACATGAATGGGAACTTCATAGAGGTATTTATGCATGACTTCTCTATCTTTAGAGATTCTTTTAATCATTACTTGTTTAATTTAGATAGAGTCCTTCAAAGATGTGAGGAGTCTCATCTAGTCTTAAACTAGGAGAAGTTTCATTTCATGGTCCAAGAGGGAATTGTATTAGGCTATAAGATCTTATGCAAGGGGATTGAAGTGGATCGAGCTAAAATCGAAGAGATTGAAAAGCAACCACCTCCTACCAACATCAAGGGCATCCGAGCCTTCCTTAGTCATGCAGGGTTCTACAAATGGTTCATCAAGGATTTTTCTCTTATTGCTAGACCTTTGACTCATTTATTAGTTAAAGATGTGCCTTTTGTGTTTTATGATGATTGTTTAGATTCTTTTAACAGGTTAAAGAGGGCACTTATAGTAGCACCCATTTTGATGTCGCTAGATTGGTCTCTTCCCTTTGAGATTATGTGTGATGCAAGTGACCATGATATTGATTATGTACTTGTCTACAAAAGGAGAAAAGGCTGCATGCCATCTACTACACAAATAAGACCTTAACGGGAGCATAACTAAACTACACCACTACTGAGAAGGAATTGTTTGTAATGGTATTTGCATGTGAGAAATTTCATTGTTATCTTTTGGGATCATAAGTTATTATTTTTACGAACTATGCGGCATTACGTTATCTCTTTACTAAGAAGGATGCCAAGGCTAGGCTTATCCAGTGGGTGCTTCTACTCCAAGAATTCAACATTGAGATTAAAGACAAGAAGGAAGTAGAAAATGTTATAGCGGACCACCTATCACGACTTGAAAGGGGTACCATAAAAAAGAAAAGGAAATGAAGGAGAGCTTTCGTAATGAGGCTTTAATGATAGTAGACAATCATTTTCGTCCTTAGTTTGCAGATATTGCAAATTACCTCTCAGGTGGTATTCTTCCTTTTGATCTCTCATATCAACAAAGGAAGCGTTTCTTATTTCAATGTTCTTGCTATATTTGTGATGAACTGTACATTATAAGATATATGCTGACAATGTGATTCGCAGACGTGTCCCTAAAGATGAAATGCCTGAAATTTTGATGCAATGTCATAGCTCACTTTATACATGGCATTATGGAGCTAACTCGCATTTTGGAATGTGGATTCTATTGGCCAACCTTGTTCAAGGATGCTCGAGATTTTGTGCTAAAATGTGATAGGTGTCAAAGAGTGGGCAATATATTAAAGAGGGATGAGATGCTTCTTTCAAGCATCGTAGAGGTGGAGATATTCGATGTGTGGGGCTTAGATTTCATGGGACCATTCCCATCCTCCTTAGGTAACACTTACATATTGATTAGGTTGATTATGTTTCTAGGTGAGTTTAGGTTGTAACTACTCTAACTAATGATGGCAAGGTGGTTCAAAAGATCATCAAGAAGATCTTTACTAGATTTGGGGTGCCTAGAGTAATCATAAGTGATGGAGGGAGCTATTTTTACAATAAACCCTTTGAGGCTCTTCTCAGAAGATATTCATCATAAAGTAGCTACTCCTTACAACCCCTAATCCAGTGGCCAAATGGAGGTGGTAAAGAGAGAGTTAAAGATTTTGGAGAAGGTAATGAGCACTTTAAGATAGGATTGGGCTTTGAAGCTAGATGACACCTTATGGGCTTACAAGATAACTTTCAAAACACCCACAGATATCACACCATATCGAATTATGTATGGCAAGGCTTGCCATTTACCATTGGAGTTGGAGCATCAGGCCTTTTGGGCTATTAGGAAGTTAAACATGGAATAAAAGCTAGCAGGTGAGAAGAGATTGTTACAACTTGATGAATTGGAAGAGTTGAGATTTGAAGCTTATGAAAATGATAAGTTATATAAAGATAGAGCAAAGAAGGAGTTTAAGAGTGGGGACTTGATGCTTTTATTCAATTCATGACTTTAGTTATTTCCTAAAAAGCTCAAGTTAAGATGGAGTGGACCCTTCAAGATCCTTAAAGTGTTTTCCCATGGAGCTTTGGAGTTGGAAAATGATAAGGGTGAAGCATTCAAGATCAATGAGCATAGATGCAAGCCATACTATTGAGGGACATATTCATAAGAAAGGGAAGTCATCTCTTTCCTTTCTTCCACTCTTTCATGAATGCATATGGAATGAACAAGCTAACGACCTTAACTTAGCATGTTTGCCTTTCTTTTCTTTTTGCCTTTGTTTACTTGTTTCTTTGATTTATTTGGTTATAATTATGTTTGGTTTGAGTTTGCTATGATTTCTTGGTGTTTACATGGGTTTTGTTTGAGTTTTAACTTGTTTTCTCTTCAAATTTCTTGTTGGTTAGGTGATTTTAATGTGTTTGCAGGTTACTTGACTGTTGGGAATGCATGCTAAGCTTGGAAAAGGGTTAAAAGGTTAGAAAAGTTCAAATGCCCATGATCGTGGGAATGGATTTGATTCCTATGACTGTAGGAAGGCTCTTTAGAAACTTTCTAGAGCCTTAACCCATGATCGTTCCACATTCTCTCACTCTAAAAACAATACCCACTCACCCAAAACCTCACAAATCCTTCATCTTTTCCCCAAATCTTGGTATGTTCTCCATTTTTTTCCATCATTTTTCACTCCTTTATCACTTATTTCATATTAACGACTCAAGAATCCAAAGATTTGGTAAGTTTTTCTCTCTCTCTCAAAAATGTGCTCACCTCTCTCTTGGCTATTTTTGTAGATTTTTCTCCTTTAATGGCCTCAAGAAGAAGCAGTTGAAGAGGAATCAACAGTAGCAACAGATGTCCACAGGTTCCAGCAAATCCTCAACCAAATGGCCGATAACCATCAAAAAATGACACTACAAATTAATGAGCTTGGTACCAAGATGAGACAAGTGCATAAGGATCAGCGGTACATCAAAAGGAAATTCCTTAAATTCATCCAGATGAAGAACATTAAAGTCCCTTTCTCTACACCTTTGCCACCACAATCTATATGAGCTTTCTTACCCTTTACTTTTTACGATGTTTTATTTACCTTGTTAGTTGTTTTACTTGTTTGTTTGCTTGATTTTAGGTTTTGTGTTTCGATTTCCTTTTGTGGTTTCCTTGTCATATTGAGGCAATATGTTGTCCAAGTGTGAGGAAGTGACATTTGCTTTGTCAATTTCGTTGTTTTAGAATGTTTTAGTCACTGTTTGCATTTTGCTAATTAAGATGCATGTTTTAGGTATATTAGGTTATTTTATGTTAAGCAATGAAACCACACTTGAATCATTTTGATTTGTTTTAACATGAGATTCTATCATGATAGTTAGAATGAGATTGAATGCATGCTTGAACTCGGATTAGGCAACGTGAGTAGAGAGTGAACCATGTTGAGTGATGAAAAGAAGTTGGTTGTATAAGCTTATTCAGAATTTGACACTTAAGCAATAAGGTAGTGTAGAGATGCATAATGAATTTCATTTGAGCCAATGTGAGGACTGAGCCTATATGACTCCATCTATAGTCATTTTATTTCTTTGTTTGTGTGATACTTCCTCAGGTTATTACCTTCAAAACTTGCTTTGAATCAGTTTGAGTCTACTAGATGCATGCTTAATAGAGATGATTAAAGCCCTTTTTGTGTTAAGCTTTGGCTTAAATGACCTACTTTTTATTATTCCTTGCTACCCCCATTAAGCCTTAACCCTTTTATTTCTTAAAAACACCCCACATTTTAAAACCTGAAACCGCATTAGCCTACCCATCACAATCTTAGTAGAGTATTAAGTGATGCATTAGTTTGGGATTTTTGCTACATTTTTTAGATGAGTTAAGTGATACTTCTGCTACTGGATCACATTGTATTTAGTTGCTATTTTTTTCATTGTTTCTTCAATTTATTAAAAAAAAGAAAAAGGAAGGACATTTTAATTGCATCAATATGTACATTTGTGTATCTTAGAAATATGTTTTATTATCCCTTTGCTCACTTATTACTTTATAAATGCTTGTGTTAAACCCTTTACCCCTTTTGACCCACCTTAACCCTTGCCACATTACAACCAGAAGCAAGTCCTTTTGATCTATTTATGCATTTAATCATTGTAGAGGAGAATTGGTGTATTAGGAAGCCTATAGTAGTGTAGTTTCTTATAGGGAGTTTAAGCGAAACACTAACCATCAAACACTTGAGAGAAATGAGTGAAATCGTAAGGAATATTCATTTTCCGCTTATACTTGTCTTTGAGTGATGGTGCCATAAGTTGAGTTTGCTTATGTGCACTAATGAAAAGTAGTCATGATATGTGTAATAGCTTGACATTTGAGTTGGCCAAACTATGAGGGATTGCATGTTTTGATCTTTGTGAAAATGAAGTGATGGAATTGATTGGTTGTGTTTGATTTTGCTTGAGGACAAGGAAAGATTTAAGTGTGGGTTGTTTTAAGTATTTGGCATGTGTTTATTACATAATAGGTTATTATTGTTATGTTTTAGGAGTTATTTTGTATGTTTTTATTTAGTTTGATATTCATGTTTGTTCTTTTATGTTTGATGTTGGTTTAGGGTAAGAATTTATCATTTTGTGTCAAAATGGAGGGTGGTCACCTTTGTAATTGAGATAGGGACCAACGGTTAAGAAGAGAAGTGGAGGAGCTATAGGACAAGAACCCATGATCATGGGATTCATGCTAATTCCCACGATCGTGGGATCCCTAGCCCAAAGAGACATACAGATTTTACTTATTTTAGGTTTTTGTGACTATATAAGGGCACAAATACCTAGGGCCGAAGAGATCATCATGGGAACTTGCCTTCTTGAGCAAAAACACAGATTAGAGCACTGAGAGAAGTAGAGAATTAAGATTTCCATTTTGAATTTGGCAAAGAGCACACCCTGTCCAAATTTTCTATATTTAGGAAAAGAAGAGGAGGAGATTGCTTCATCTAGTTCTTATTTTGTTTTTCTCTTCTAGCATATTTATTATGGATTGTTTGGTTGTTGGGGATGTTAATGACATTATGAGTGGTTGAGTTATTTGTAGAGATTACTTTTGAACTACTTGTTGAACTCCTATTTTGTTGATTTGAATGAATGATGCTTTTGATGAATGTTGAGCTTATACCTTGCAATATATTGAGAAATTGAGTTGGGTAAATTGTGTAGGGCTGTAAAATGAGAATTAGCACTCTATAAACCTACATTCATCATGTTAATTGATTAGTTAGAGAGAGATCTTGGCTAATTAGTTAATTACCCGTAGGATAACTTCACAACTAGTTAAATTGTAGACTGATTTTGTAGATTGAGAGATTGCTTAATCAACTCCATTTAATTTGTAATATCCCGTCCCTATATTAAGGGTTAGGACCCAAAATTTCAGTACTTATGAGCTCAAAGAGAGATTAAGGAAATGCATTTTCTTGCTTATGCATAATGTTAGTATATATGCACATAAATATTGAATGTTTGCACATAAAAAAAAAGTGGTACATGCATTCATTGACAACTTCCGGGTATAATTGATGTTAAATGTGATTTTATTAAAAATGAGAAGCCGAGGGAGTAGAAAGAGTGATATTGATATGAGTTGTGATAACCTAGAGATATATGGCTACATTTAGTATGAAAACATAGAAATTCAATTCTATTTCTAAGAGTCTCAAAATTTGTCATGAAGTGAAAACCAGGTCCAGTACATTGGGAGCTGAAGGTGAAATTTGTGTTCTGAATTCGGGAGAAAATGTGGATTTATATAGATATATTTTGGCAAAATTATCTTCTTGAAAGTTGTAGATGCTTTTACGATCTTTCTAACGATATAAAGTTTTTAAATTTTGGATATCGGAGTTGAAAGATACGAGCATTAAAAGTTATGAGGTTTCATCGTCTTAGTTTCACTTTTTGCGTCTCAGTTTGACCATCTCATTTTGCTTTGTCTCAGAATGACGTCAGCATCGTCTTAGAATGATGTCATCATCATCTCAGTTACTGTTCATCGTCTTATTTTGACTTTTTGCATCTTAGTTTGACCGTCTCATTTTGCTTCGTCTCAGAATAACGTCAGCAAATCGTCTCATGACGTCAGCATCGTCTCATTTTGGCCAGAACATCTTCTAGTCCAAATTTGATCATCTAGATGATATAATTGGTCTTTAAGATCTTGATAAGAGTTGTAGATCTTGAAGTCCTGTTTCTATCCATCTAAAGAACACCTGAATCTGAGTTCTATATAGAAAGTTATATAATTCGTCTCATAATGACGTCAGCAATCGTCTCATGATGTCAGCATCGTCTCATTTTGGCCAAAACATATTCTAGTCCAAATTTGATCCTCTAAATGATATAATTAGTCTTTAAGGTCTTCATAATAATTGTAGATATTGAAGTCCTATTTCTATCCATATAAAGAACACCTGAATTCGAGTTCTATACAGAAAGTTATACAATTCGTCTCATAATGACGTCAGCAATCGTCTCATGACGTCAGCATCATCTCA
>JAOQML010007171.1:0-12526 GCA_027568935.1 Erythroxylum urbanii | reverse complement strand
GCATGAGGTGTGGCAATTTACCACACCTGGACCCGTTTCTTTGGTCCGACCCGTTCTCTGGAAACGGGATGTTACAACAAAGCCTTTCAACTAATGAAAAAGCTACAAATGCTCAGATCCACGTTAAAGGTTTTCCATAAGGCTGATCAACTGTAAATTACTGATAAGCTAATTCATGTTAAGAAAGTTTTGAGGAAGGCACAACAAAAATGTTACTAGGACCCCAATTGCCCTTATTTAAGAATTGATGAAGTTAGAAAGTTGGAGAACTACAACAAACCTCTCCATGATCATTACACCTTGCTTATGTAAAAAGCAAAGATTAATTGGCTAAAGGAGGGTGACTCCAACACTAATTTTTTTCATAACTCAGTGCTTACTAGAAGAAACTCCAACATAATTAGTGGAATTTTGAATACAGACAATCAATTAGTGACTCAAAAAGACAGGATAGAAGAGATTTAGTTACTTCAAGAATTTGATTAGTGATTCCAACAATTATGGTCTTAATAGGTAGCAGGAGCTGGCTTATTTAATTGGTAGCCTAAACCATATGCCAGATGAAGCCATCTCTATACTATAGAATCCAATCACACCTCAGGAAATAAAATATGAAGGCTCCATATCCAGATAGCTACAATGCTCATTTTTAAGATGAACCTTGATAAGGCTCCAATTTCTGATGGGGTGAATGGATATCTTTACCAAAAAGCTTGGTCTTTAATACAAAATTGATAGAACCTTTATAAGCATCATTCCTAAAATCCTTAACTCCTCCTCATTAAATGTTTATCTGTCATATCGTGTTGTAACTCCATATGTAAGACGATCTCTAAACTATTGGCTAAGGGACTCAAAAGAGTTTAGGAACCTTATATTAACACTGCTTAAGGTGCTTTTCTAGGGAATAGATTGATAGAAGATAATGTATTAGATTAATAGAAGATAATGTATTAGTGGCTCAAGAACTATTCAGAGGATACAATGGCAAGGGCAATCTAAGGAATTGCATTATTAAAGTGGAATTCTATAATGCATATAAGTCTATAAGTTAACAATTCCTAGAAGTATTTGGTTTTATAACATTTAGGAAATATAATGAACTTTATCAAAACTGCTTCATTCTCTATCCTAGTGTATAAGATAACTAAAAACTTGATTAAGGCTGAGAGGAGGCTTAAGGAAGTTGATCTAATTTCAACTTACATGTTTATTCTTTACATGGAAGTCATGTATACAGATTAATGAAACATAACATTAGATTGGATCAAGGCCTCAAATACCACAAATGTAAGAGAATTGGGATGTTTAGTCTCTTTTTTGCAGATGACATATTGATGCTCTCTATAGCTAATTATAAACTAATAAGTGTCTACTCTTAACACCTTTAGAAATCTGTCTAGTTAAGCTTTGAACATGAACAAGAGTCATTTATTACCCTTAATTAGTGCATAACACCTAGCCAGTAAGATGAAGAAAATAATTAGACTTCAAGTTAAGGAACCCCCTTTTGTCTACCTTTGATTGCCTATTACAACCAAAAGACTCCAATTCAAAGAGTGCACTCCATTAATAGAAAAGATCTAAAAGACACCAAGTAGTTGGTTTAATAGATCCCTTTCTCTTATCGGAAGGCTAATGCTCATAAAAAATGTGCTAAAGTCTTTACATGTATATCAATCACCCATCTCTTCCAAGTCAAAGGTTTAACTAAATTAATAGAAGGAATGTTGAGGAGGTTTTCATAGGATGGACATAAATAGGTAGGTTTCATACTAAAGTCAAATGGGGACAAATGTGCAAACCATTAAAGGAAGTTGGCCTAGAAATTATTGATATTAGACTCACAAACAAGTTTTTAACGAGAAAAATGATCATGAAGACTAAAGGAACATAAAGATAATCTATAGGTTAGATGGGTACACGCGTATTTCATGAAAGATAGGAACCTATGGTTATGGGAGATTAGAAAGAGTGCCTCACATTTAAGGTTTTTCATGCAACTGTTAGAACTCAAGGACTCCCTTTTAGGACAAATCAAGTATAAGGTGGGCAATGGGTTAACTGCCTAACTCTACTATGACAACTAAAGCAAGGTTGGCCCAATCCATGCAACCCAAATGGCATAGGAGATGCTAAGGAACTTCCTTATAGGCACTAAGTTGGAGGTCTTAGTTAATGGCAACCAATAGTTAAGAGTTCTAAGGTGTATGAAGCAGTTTATACCTTATGATAATCTAATTTAAGGAGAGATAATACCTATATATGACTTGCTCACTCGTCGAGCTCCTTTACCAACTACTCATGCAAGGATGTGATGAGAATTATAGGCTCAACTTTGATTGATATAAACTAATATGGAACAAGATCCACCTTCCTAGGTTGTTAGCGTTGAATAAATTAACTCCTCTTAACAACTTGAGCTACCTAAACCTTGAAAACACATGCATTCTTTGTAAGGTTGACTTGTAAAACCTCATACACGTCTTTTTCGGATGCAGTTTCTCCTCAACTATTTGGAAACGTGTTCTAAACTTGTCCCATCCAGAGAACTTTGAGCTCAACCTTTTGGAGTTCCTGGAATGGCTACAAAGAGCAAGAAATTACTCCAAGGATGATAGCGCAGTGTTTTTATAATTAGGTTTTGGCTCACACATTTATACAATCTGGGATAAGGGAAATTGTCGGTGTTTAAAGGGAATAGAAGGATCAGAGATAGTGTTAGAATGGGAACGATCCTTCAGGGTAGAGAGTAAATGGTAATCCATAAGAAGAATGAGCTTTAGTGACGAAGTTATCATGTCCTGGAAATTTAGGTTAATGGTGCTTCAGTCTGGACATAGTAAACCTTGTAAGAGTTTTTGCAGAGAGTTTGTAACAAAAGCTAGTTATCCCTATAGTGTGACTTTAAGATCTTAGGGGATAGAATTGTTATACATGTTTTTGGAACCAAGTTGAGAAGTAATATAATGTCTTTATTTAAATTTTTTTTTTACATAATTTTAGACAGAATTAATAAAGTAAAAGTTCAAATAAAAAGAATGCCTAAAGTGTATAAACTTGATTATGAGTCTTTGAAACGAGTTTATCAGAGTGATTTCAAAGTAGGTTGCCTCGAAACTGCGATGATCTAAATTTGGTTTATGTATTTAGGATGCCTCAAAACTGCGGTGATGTAAATTTGGGTTATGTGTTTGGACTACTTCACATGTATGAATGAATACGTTGGGAGCCAGTTGTGATATGTCTAGGTCTAATTTTGAAAAACTACTTTACATTAAATCAGTAAACTGAATGGATCGATTCAGTTCTTGAAAAGAACAAATTTAACATGGGCATTCAAGCAAAAAGGGGTGCACTTAAATTGTTAATCCTCGTGATACGAATGCGTAAATGGTTTAATTTCAAATTAATTCTGAAGTCCAATCCAAACAATAGATTAAATTAATAGTCGGTTGAAAAATTTGACCCGTAGTTTCCATGGTGCTATTCGGTTCTTCGTGATTGCAACTTTATCTCTTTTAACGTGTCCAGCGTAGTGTAAAGAGATGCTCCACAGGGTGTTAGGGCAAGTGCCTTTACTGTTAATGGACAAGATCTACTGTTGATTAAATAACTCTTTACTTTACTTAAAAGCATTGTCAAACCTTGACTTGGAGCTATCCCACGACAAAAGAGAGAAAAAACGTTCCATGGGATCATTAGACATGTGATCTAACAACTGATGCTTATCTAACGTAACTCACATTTATATGTGCGAGGTCTTTTAATTCTTCAAATACGCATAGATGCATTGGATTGGAAGTCAACGAATAGGCAAACAGAAAAAAGAAACTCACACAAATGCAAAAGAGTTAAATGACGGTATTAGATAGTAAGTGGAAAGTAGAAAGCAATTTTAGCAGAAAAAAAATAAATCTGGGATTCCATTTGTTCAGTTGACCATAAGATTATTGTTGAATCCTCCAACCAACAATTGTGGTCTAATCAACAGCAGTTTCCTGATCTACTTTTGTCCAAATCAACCTAATTGTATTTTGGCTAATCAAACAAAACCCTTTTTTCTTATGCATTATTCTTTTAACATACATTTTATTCACATCACACATCAATCCACTACAGATGCCCTTTTTTACGGCCAAGGCTAATTAACAATCTGGACTTTGGAGTCTTACCTAGCTAGCGAGCATTTGCAAGAACAGCATACATGCTGAAAGTTGATTACGAAAGCCCACCCTACATGGGCCAGCCACTTCAGTCCAACAAACCATGCATAATTTTGAAACCCCGGGATGCCCATGTTACGCTTCCAACTCTTTTATATCTGTATCTAACCACCATCTCCGGCTGGTACCACCACCCCTTACACTCGGGAACTTCCCTACTCTTCTGTATTTAATCTAACCTAAACTAAACATTTCAGTTTTTCAACTGCATAAGCACCGCCACACTATTGCTCTCTCTCAATTACTCCTTGTGAGGTTGGTGTACATCTACAATCTTTCTTCTTTCTTTTCATTTACTTATGTCAAGTACTCTTATTGAAATTTCAAATCTTGTTTTATGTGTTTTTGGGATCTTCGTTACAAATGTGCATCTTTTTGGCTGCTGATGTAGTAACTAAACATATGGTTACTTTGACTTCTGAATGAACTGGCATAGATCTGTTTCCATGACTCTTTGTTGACGTGGTTTTCTTATTGTAAATTCACCTTTTCCCCTTCTCCTTTGACCTGTTTTTGGGGTGACAAATTTGTGTTGACTTTCATTTTCTTTTGCAACATATCTCTATCACTTGGCAAGAGAAAAGGTAACTCATAATGAAATAAATGATTAGTGCACTTTGAAGTGGGATTGTGATCTGTATATTGCCAAAGGTAAGTGACCTTGAGATTTACCAATTTCGATGTGGCATCTATTCTCCTGTCGTTCATTCGATGCATTTTCTCTGTCACGGCTTCTGTTTCTTCAATGCCTTCTTAATTGCGTTTTTAGTGCTGGTCTTTTGTCAAAGGATCGAATGGACTGTATGTGCACAGCAGAAAAAAGTAAGGTGGGTCATTTTTTATGCGTTTGTTACAGAACTTCTTTGCAGTGACTGAGCAAGATCTGGCTTTTGGTTTATAGTTAGTAGCTTAAGTCATTATTGACGACTCGGAAATTGAAGAATTGTATTTTTCATTTTGATATGCTCATTAGCAACCTTTTTCTTTTCAAGCTTTTGATTTCTTGATTGGCTATAATTGATGAAAATGTGTTGACATTCCATTAGATTTGGAAATTGCAGTAATTTTGAGAGTGGTCAAAATATACAGAACATAGAGGAATTCTATGATGATCATGGAGGTCTCCATTATTCTTCTGTTTAGTAGTACAGTGCTGCTTTTGTTCGCTCCTCAAACAAATGCTCAAACTGCTAGTCCTCATGCACCGACCTCAACGTCATCGCCCACACCGGCACCAGCACCAGCACCAGCACCTGCTTACGTAAACCTCACCCATTTGCTATCTGTTGCTGGTCCATACACCACCTTCCTCAACTATCTTCAATCTACCAACGTTATTGACACCTTTCAGAACCAAGCCAATAACACCGAGGAAGGCATCACCATCTTCGTGCCATCAAATCAAGCCTTTGATTCTCTAAAGAAGGCTTCTTTGTCAAACCTGACTCAAGACCAGCTTAAACAACTCTTACTTTTCCATGCGTTGCCACATTTTTACTCTCTGTCTGACTTCAAGAATCTTAGTCAAGTAGGTCCTGTTAGTACCTTTGCTGGTGCTGGCCAATTTGCATTGAACTTCACAGACACATCTGGGACTGTGTACCTTGATTCAGTTTGGACTAGAACTAAAGTTACCAGTAGTATAGATTCAACTCATCCTGTTGCAGTTTATCGAGTTGATAAGGTCCTTTTGCCCGAGGGCATTAACATACGTTCAATGCCATCTTCAGCACCAGCTCCCGAAATTAGCCCTGCTGCAGATAGCCCTGCAGCAGATACATCTGCAAAGGTGCATGCCCCTGGAGCTTCCCCTGCAAGCTCTTCCGATAGGATCATCGACTTAGATGTTTGGAGTCAAATGGTTTTGGCAGTTTCTGGCATGCTGATCTTGTTCTTCTATGAGAGAATGTAATTCGTTGGCAATCTGTTAATTTATGTCAAGAGGGTACACTGGATTTATTCATATGCTTGGTTTTAAAACCATTGTTACATCATACGTAGTTGAATGTGGGATCTATTGTATTCTATACTTTGATCTAATTGGCTTATGCTTGATTAGCTGTTTGGTAATGCTGGCGCTTGCTCTTACAATCTTTAATGGAACTTTGCAAGTCACTAAATTTGTTACTTATCTTAGAAATCAAGTAAAAGCAATCCCTTTGAGAAAAGAAGAAGCACAATTCACATGACGTGTTTCGTCGTCAAGAATTAGGAGGAAGCACCGCCCGATGCCTTAATAAAGTGCTTGAGGAGCCTGCATCAGACAAAGGATTCAAAAGTGTCATTAGAAGAAAATCTAAAAGAAACCAGAAGGGTTCCATAACAACCCCCTCTTAATGGCTATACACTTTTGGAATGTTAATGAGTTTAATAGCCATAATAAACAACAAACACTGTTAGATTATTTACACGGCATTAAACCTTTTCTTATTAGTCTCATGGAAACTAAGCTTAAGGAAAACAATTGTAAGAATTTGAGCTTTTTGAAAAAGCATTAACTTCTTTTTTTCTTTTCTAATTACCAATTATGGCAAGATAGTGGTTACTTTTGATTATGTCGGGTTAAGTGGTTCACTCAATCATTGTAGAGTAGCTAATTCATTTATTAGTAAGAATGAAGCAATATAACCTCAATGTGCAAGTCTCCTTTGTACATGCCTTCAATCATGCTTTCTAAAGGATTTCATTGTAGGGCAAATTAAAAGAGATTTGATCTGCTATTAATCTCCTTGGATCATACTTGTAGACTTCAAAAGTATGTTGCATCCTTCGGAAGTTGAAGGAAATGATAGCTTTCGGAGTTATTTTCAAGACTTCTACGAATGTGCTTGCCATATTCAAATCACATATTTAAAAATGGAGCATTTCTTTACTTGGAGTAACAAATATAAGGGAAATTGGTTTTTGAGGAAGAAGAATAATAGGCCGTAGTTAATGCATAGCAAATCTCAACCTTTCTTGAGAGTAAAGCTACTTTTAATAAACCATTATTCTTTGAACATACTCCTATTTTGGTGCAAAATCTTTTCATCACACAAGGGAGAATATTTCTTTTCAAATTTAGCAATTTCTTAGTTAAGGTGGAGGGACTTGAATTTGAAGCAATCATCAAAGAACTCAACACTGTTTTTAAGGGCATAAACTTTATATTTGTATAAGGACGATTCAATTAGGTGAAAAATGAAATTACGGAACTCAATAAGAGGAAGTATAGCAGCAATTTTTAGGCAATCTTTGATGCTAAAGAAAAGTTGAAAATGATACAAAACAGTCTTTACCATTCTCGATATGATGATTACTTATAAGAACAAGAAAATTAGTGTTACCTAGATACAATTTAATCGTTAAAGTTAAATTTTCCCCTATGAAACAAAGATCTAAAACCCATTGGCAAATTTCCCCCTATGAAACAAAGATCTAAAACCCATTGGCTTAAGGAGGGGGATATAAATTCTAGCTTATGTAACTTAGTACTTTCCATGAAAAATAACAGTAGAATGACTTCTCTTATGAATGAGAATGGCTTTCTGATTGAAACTCAAGCTGATATTCAATAAGAAATTTTCTCTTATTTTTCCAACGCTCTTGGTACTCCCACTAATGGAGCTTCTTCTTTGAAGATCCTTCAATCTTTCATTAAAGATCAAATTTATACTTAAGAGCCTAAACTCTTGGCTAAGCCTTTCAATGTTAATGATATTGAAGAAGCTTTGTTTTCTCTCCATCACAATAAAGCCATAAGCCATTATGGCCTAAATGCTTTTTTTTCCCCAAAAAACTTGGTCTTTTCCTAAGCCTTTGGTTATAAAAGTAGTTCTTGAATTCTTATTATGGAAGTATATTGACGGAACTTAATAAGACCTTTATTTGTTTCATTTCTAAGGTATATTCCCCTAATTATCTAAATGAGTTTAGACTTATTTCGTGTTACAATACCATCTATAAAATCATCTTCAAGCTAATTGTTGATAGATTTGTGACCATACTTGCTTATTGTATTGATCAATCTTAAGGGGCTTTAATTAAAAAGAGACATATTGGTGACATAATTTTGTTAACCTAGGAGCTTTCAAGAATTAGAAAAGGGAAAATTCAAACAAAAATTATGTCATTAAGATTGTCTTCTATAAGGCCTTTAATTCTATTGTTGGAACTTTATTTTAAAAGCTCTAAAGTGTTCAAGTTCTTGGAAATCTTTGTTAGATGGATAGAACAGTGAAATACTGCTATCTCTTATAGTATATTATTCAATAGAGAGCCCACTAAGCTTATTAAAAGTAATAAAGGATTAAGATAAGGAGATATATTTATCTTTACCTCTTCACTTTAAATATGGAAATACTAACTAGGCTTTTCAAGTGTATTATCAATTAGGAAAAGAGCTTCAAATTTCACTCATAATGGAAGAATATGGGCATTTGTTGTAATAACCCGTTTTCCATATTGACGGTTAGAGCCCTAGGCTATCGAGATACATGAGAAATAGCATTGAGAAATTATGAGGTGCATTGAATTCGCATGCATACCATTAGCATATGCACACAAAAATTTTGATTTTTGTACATATTGTAAAGACTGTATATGCACTCAATTGACATGTTTCAAGTATGAAAGATTTAAAATAATCATAATGTGAATTGTGAATTTTTATGTCTTGAATTTTGGTCTGATGGTTTCAATTATTAATTTAGAATTTACATGTTAAAATTGGGAGATTTATGAATTTATTTGTATTTTTAGACTAGGAAAAATTTCAAGTGACAAAAAAATTGATAAATGACAATGGAAATAAGTGACACATGATGCAAGACAAATTGATAAATGACAATAGAAATAAGTGACACATGATAATAGAAATGAGTGACACATGGCATTAGGATTTACTGACAAGTGATATAGAAAATTAGGTGACAAATGACATGAAAATTGAGAGACAAATGAACTAGTTATTAAGAGACAAGTGGAGCCACAAGAAAATGACATGTGGCAAGTGGCAAGTGGCACAACACTTGCCACTCACCACTCACGACACTCACCTTTGAAAGACCATCTTCATTTGTCTTTCATTTGTTACTTTTTACTTCATTCCATTTACAACATTCACCACCTAATCCACAAAACGTTGAGTTTGCTATCATCCTTCACTTAATCACTCCAAGATTTCGGTTATCTTCATCTTTTTACTAAAAACCTAACATATTATACCTTGGAAGATTGATGATCGTGTAATGCTTGGAGATCTAGGTTTACTTGGAGATTTGAAAAGGCTTTGGAGTTAAACAAGTAAATAAGATCTTGTTCTTCATAATTTGATTAAATGAAACATATATGATGATAGCTTTAGAGATGGATTGAAGGTGTTAATAGTGTTGAATGTGTGCTAGAAAGTTGACGAATGAAGAGATACATCCATGCCTTGTTTTTGTGTAAATGATCAATAATATTTTATGAGTTGTTTTATGGATGATTTAAGTTGGGATTTGAAGTATAATTGATGATGAATTCATGCTAAAGATAGGTGTTAATGAAGTGTTTTCAAATTTAGAAAAGTTAGGACTACATGTATGATGGTAATAAAGCTAATGAGTAGATTTTTGTGGGATTTAACATAACCAATATGGAAGATAGACTAGCATGAAATGAAGTAGCTTTATAGGACATGAATTTTGGAAAAATTCAAGTAGTAGTGATGTCTCTAAGTATGTGAAATTCGTAGAGAATTGAGGAAGAAAAACTGTGCATGATCTTGGCCCTCAGTGTATGATCTGGTCTGTTTACTTGCCTTCTGTCACGATCTTGGCAAGGTTTCCCATGATTGTGAGCCTAGTTTTGGATTGATAATTTATGTTTTGTGTACATGTTGAACCAACTAAGAAAACAATCACTCTAAATTGGTGTATTTGGACTTAATTAAGGCTTGGAATGAACCTAGATTGTTGCTTGATTAATTGGTTAAAGATCTTGATATGTTTAGGTTGATAATTGAGGTTATAGCATAAGAATGGATTGATGATATCAATGTAACTAAATTTGGAAATTTATGAGTATTATATGAATGAAGTTGTTCTTAGGAAAGTAAATGTGATCCAAAGAAGTGAGTAAGGTGTATTAAGTAATAATGAATGAGAATTTGGATATTATGTGATAATATAATGCTAGAATAACATTGGTGAATGAATGATTGATCATATTAGAATGAGCAAGTATTGTTGAGGTATAAACCTAAGTGTAAACTAGACATATCCAAGTGATAATGTTTGAATGATCATGATTTGTGATTAAGGACAGATACTCCGGAAAGTCATTAAGCATGCATTGTACATAACACATATGCATATGTGTAGAATTGACTACTAATGTGAATGATCAATTTAGTAATGTGTATAAATATGTGCATTGCATGAATTAGACGCTCAAGTCGAAAGTTAACATCCAGATATTGCCGGTTCGTCGAGGCAATAACTATCTGGAGCTTACTGTGAGTTAACCTAGATGTTTCTTATTAGGATTGATTGTATCTGCTTAAACTTCAATTATTGAACTGATATTTATGTGAATGTGATAATTCTAGGCATTGATTGTCTGAGGAGTTTGATAATTGAGATTGCATTAGAAGTGTTCATAATTGAATGTGAATCTAAAAGAAATAAGTGTGCTCAACAAAAATGTTGAATGCCGAACTTAGATCAGATGAATATATGAAAGTGACTGTACATGATTAATAAAAGTGATTGATTACATATTTTGTGATTTTATGCATCGCATTATTATGCATGATCAGTTAAAGAAGTTGTGACCGGAGTGACAAGTGAAAAAGAGCTTAAGCTCATAAATACGCATAAAAAGCCATAGGCTCAGTATAAAAAATGAGCCCGGTATTCACAACGAATACGAGATAGTTAAAAAGGCGCTCAGTAATAACAAAATAATAATGAAAGTGGAGTCATATATGCATTACATATACAAATTGATATGTATTATATGAATGTTTGAAATGAATTATTTGAACTATTCTAAATTAGAAATGTGAAATAATGTACATAATTGTATTTGCTGAAATATGATGATATATGAAGTGATGTTCAATATGTGACGATATGATTGTCTGTGAATTTGGAATGTGAACTGTCTTTGTGATTTGATATGAGTGAGAACGTCGATGATAGTTCACTCATCGAGTTCGCAAAACTCATCAAAATTGCAAATGTTGATTTTCAAGTACTAGGGAGACATAATTCCCAAGGAAAACTAGTCGAAGTCTAGTTCTGTCGATTTTGGACTCAAGAATGGCTTAAAGGTCAGTCAGAAGATATTGAGGAGTCTAGATAGAACATTTTTGCATAGTCCTTATTTCATGTATAATGTGTTGTAAAGAGTAGTAAACTCTAAGATATTTTTGATACTATATATATGGATTATGTAATGAAATATTGTAGTGTAAATATTTTTTATAAATGGAATGAGGAATTGGTCTTTTGAATATTGTGTTATCTATATGATGCCAAAATAATTGAATGTGTAACATCCTGTCATTTAGGATAACGTTAAAATAGTGTTTATAAGAGGTTACGGAGAAATTAGGAACTATAATTCATTTTATACATAATGTGGCATACATATACACGAGAATATTGATTCTTGCACATTAATATGATTGTAAATGCATTCATTGACATTTTCTAGGTAAAATTGATTTATGAATGAGAATCGTGAATTCTAATTGTCTTGAATATTAAATTGGAGTATATTAAAATTGATTTGGAGACTATTAATATTATTTCAAAATTTTCGATAAATTTTAGATAATTTGCAAAATTTTGGAGTATTTTAGATTAAGGAAAAATTTAGAAATAAGAGACAAAGGGAA
The DNA here is from genome assembly GCA_027568935.1 of Erythroxylum urbanii. NCBI lineage: Eukaryota > Viridiplantae > Streptophyta > Magnoliopsida > Malpighiales > Erythroxylaceae > Erythroxylum > Erythroxylum urbanii. Next base: position 433 of record JAOQML010007171.1, on the reverse strand, counting down.
ATGTGACATTTGGTAGCTTAAATGTGTGACAAATGGACTAGTAATTAATTGACAAATGGACAACTTATTGTGTGACAAGTGGACCAATCTTGGAGTGACATGTGGACTACTTAATTAGTGACCAATGGCAGCATCTTGAATGGAGTAGTGGCAGCATCTTGAGTGGATAAATGTAAGACATGCCTTAGGAGAAATGTTATGCTGTAATGGTGACACCAAGCATGTGATGTAGCAAGTTTCCGCAGCAAAGTTTTGCCGGTTCTCTCCTTGAGTTCCTTCACCAAAATTGCTCCTTATTCTCTCTAAAATTTTTCTGAAACCCTAGCCAAATTGCTGCACCAAAACTAGCTTTTTAACTTACACAAAATAGCCAAGAAAACTAGCTGAAAGTTACCTTCATCTTATTGTCCAAAAACACCTTGTTTCCATCTTA
>JAOQML010007161.1:0-12527 GCA_027568935.1 Erythroxylum urbanii | reverse complement strand
TGATATGTGTATTTTAAATGATTGAAATGATTACTTTGAATGCCCTGAATGTGATCCTATATGTTAAATGAAGTGATTTAAATTATGTGAAAATATATGAACTGTAAGTGTTATGTGATTGAGTGAGTCATCGAGGATGGTTACTCATTGAATTAGCAAAACTCAACCAAAATTTGTAATATTTTTTAGGCTCCGAAGATTTACCCCGTTAGGATGACGGGAGTATAGCCATCGCACCTAAGTAAGAGATAGAGGTCGAGATCAGTTCGCATCTACATTAGTATTTCTTTAATTTTGGTATAAAAATATGTATTCATAAGTATTTTGCAATGTGTATGTAAATGATTTCGTAATGTAATGGTTGTGACATTGTGGTTGAAAATGTTTATGAATAAAAGTGGGCCCGATTTATTTATTCATTTTTTGCAATATGCGTGCATTGTTTTAGAAGAAAAAGAAATCTCTGTATTGAATTTGACTGATTGACTATTCTAACATGCCACCCTCGCGTGGTATGTTCTCAGACATCACTCAGGATGTCAGGTACGTGTCTTACGAGAGTGGAGTGCTACAGTATGAATATCTTTGAACTTAACCTTTTGAATCTACTATAGTGTGTGTTGAATAGTTTTAAAGATAGTAGGTTTAGTTTTAAAAGTGAGGGGGTTAACAGAGAATTCAATAAGAGTATGTTTTCTAATGTTGCAAATTACTCTTAAAAAGAGCTCACTATGAAGACTTTGGCTTTGTTTAAGTTGAAGTGAATTGCCAGGTTGGATAAAAGGATAACAAGTGCTAACTAGATTATGTTTTAGGTATGATTTTCAGAGCAATTTTCTTTTATTTTTATGATTTTATAAGAAATGGTACTTAGTATGATGTTGATTTTGTTTATAGATCTTATTTTACTTTCCTATTAATGAAGGAATGAATTGGGAAAGTTGGAGCTAAGATGGAGAAGTTTTTTAGCAATTCTAAATAAACATACGGGCACTATAAACATACGGGCACTAACAAAGGCTTATATTTAACCTAATGTAGGGTACTAGCGTATTAGACTTCTTCAAAAACTACCACATAAAAAATCCTAGCCTAAACAAGGCAATACTGCTGCATTTTGGTTTTTGGCACTATTTCCTATATAAAGAACATGACTTAAATATGGTCTCATGTCCATTAACACGGTCTAAATATGGACCCTTGTTTATTAACTTGAGACTCTTGTTCATCAAGAGAACTTATGGATGTAAAATAAAAGAGTTACAAAGCCAACATGAAAGTAATATAATGACATAATAGTGACACATATAAGCAGTGATGCATACATAAATATGAAGAATATAAGATCAATATAGGTTTATCAAAATTTTAGGGTTTTATTAAGATCAAAAGGAAAGAGATGTGGAAAATTAGGTAGAGCTATCTAAAAGTATCAAAGACTAGTCAAAAGGGGAAGACAGGTGAGGTAATAGATCCACGGAAGGTTAAAGGATGAGGGGAAAGCCAAAAAAGATATAGAAACGTATTAAAAAGGAAGCAACCTAGAGAAGAATTCAAGATTCCATCCAAGTTCAATCAAGAAACATCAAGATTTAAGATCCATAAGAACTCATCCTTTGTTGGTGTTTTTTTACTTTAACAAGAACTAAATTGGGATATAGATGCAATTGGGATGAACTTTAAAATCTATTTTCTAGATTAATTTCTTTTATTTAATGTAAGATTATAATTAATTTAAGAATTATTCATATTTACTTATTATGGTGAATTAAAATATCGAATGCAGAAGATTTAATATTAGATTTCATATATAGGGATTGAGAAATCATATGCATAATTAGATAAAATCATGAATAATAAGATTTATATGAAATCATAAAGATAGGATCACAAAAATTTCTTGAGATATATTCAAATCTATCAATGGAATTCATCGAAAGAATTATTGGATTCTTAGGGGATTTGATTTGAAAAGAGACTTAAGTTAATCAACTTAATGATAGAAGCTATATGCTTTAAGAAAGAATATTAACTCTAAAATTTCTACTATTATCAGACCTAGGTTAATCATTGAATCAAGATAAATCCAAATGTAAGAAAGGTTCTAAGGGGATTCTTCATATAGATCTTATTTATCTACTTGTTGTTTTATTTTTATCTATCACTTTAACTAATTGTTACTTATTTTTAGTTTAGTCTCATTAATTTTCCTTTTAAAATTGATCATTCATTTTATTAAATTAGACAATTGAGAATTAGTTAACACTAAAAATTATAGTCCTTGTTGGACCAACACTCGAACTTACTAAAATTGTACTATAGAAAATGATATGTGCAGTTACCGTAATGACTTCTTTTAGTATTATTTTTTATTTTATGAATATAAATATCACAATCTAGCTTTTAGAATTATTATTGATGATTAAAACATTAGGAACTCTTTATTTTTACTAATCTAATCTTTTTCTTTTCTTTTTTTATTATTTATTTCAAAATTTTCTTTCTTAATCATGTATTTTTTAATTTCAAAACACCAAAAAAAATTTAAAATGTAACTATCAAACACAATAGTATGATACAAATGATAATGTACTAAGAAGCATTATACTATACTATTGCTTATGATGGCATTGAAAGCTTTTAACAAGAGGTTTCATAATAAGTATTGGGAAGTTCAACCGGTACTAGTGATGTGTTATGATATTTAGTTACCTAACAATATGTGTTCACCAATTGAGCAAGTTAATTTTATAGGGAACTAGCCTCAAAATAACCCATGTAATAACACTTATAAACCAGGGTGAAGAAACCATACTACTTTTTTATGAAAAAATCAAGTTCCATCTGAATTTCTTAAATAATGGTAATGAGAAGGGAAGCCAAGCCTCAAGGAGTTTATGATAAAATTTATTATTGTATATGAGGCTAACTTGCAAAGTATTAAAGAGGTATATCAAGCTTGCCTCTTTAGCTTGAAAATCATATTAGACAGCTTACTAAGCTTATCTTTAAAAGGTAGTTAGATACTATGTATAGCACATCGAGTTAAACTTGAGGGAGTAAATGAATGCAGTAAATATGAGAAGTGGAAAAGAGCTAAAAGTTGAAGAGAAGGAAAAGGTTGTTGAATGAGAAAAAAAATATGATGAGGAGGAAGAGAAAGAAAGGAAGAGAGAGGATAAGGAGGTAGCTTTTGAAATATCCTAAGCCATAAAACATTCCCTTGATAAAGATGATACTTATTTCTCTATAGATTGATTGATACTGATATTTCTTTTACTATGCAAGAAATAATCACATAAATTAAATGGATATCATAAAATTAGAAGAAAGGGAGATGGGCAACTTAATCCAAATAAAATATAAGGAAGCTAAGTGAGCCCTTGATTACAAAGGAAGATGGAAGCTAGTTTTTGATTACAGATTTAGGATGAGCAAAGGGCTTAAATAACAATTCCGATTAAAAGATTCATAAAGAAGAATTTATTTGGAGGTATCCTAATATTTATTTTTTTTATTTTTAAATCGATACCTTTATTATCTTTAGCAATAGTTTTGGTTTATTCAAGTAATCCTATCCTCACGGGTTTTAAGTTTATATTGATATTATATCACTATTGAATTATGATTATCTTACTTAAGATGAGATTTGAAGTTGTTTAGGCTATATAAGCAATGTTGCCTTAAAGTAAAAATCATATTTCACCAGTTTAGGATAGACAAATCTTATTGGTATTGGATAAGGCCAATGAACTTTTATTATTAAGAAGCACCAATTGTCTTTACCTCCTTTCCATTATTTTCTATGTTTTTATTTTTCTTGTGTGTTATCTATATTGAGGATAATGTAAAACTTAAGTGTAAGGGAGAAAATTAACTACTATGATTATCAATTTTGTTATAACTAACTTGATAAAAAAATTATGGAATATTATTTTTAGAATATTGATCAAATTGCTTTATTACAAGTTTGATTGCTATTATGATTTGATTTATTTATTAAAATACTTATGAGCTTTGATGATTAAGTTAATTTTAATTTGCTTCATTAATTTTAAAAATGGATACTACATCTATAGTATGATACTTTTTTAATTTTTACGTTCAATTAAGTTTGAAGTGAAATATATTTAATTGTTTTCAATTGTCTCACATAAAAAGGGAAAAAAAGAAAATTACTTTATTTGAATAAGTGAGCATAGAATAAATTTACCTTGTTGGCTTCAAACTAAATAAAAAGATTAAAGTTAAAGAGTGGTGTTAGAAGTTGATTAAAACGATAACCTAATTCAGTTGCTCAAAGTATTCTTAAAAGTTATTTAAGGTTAGATGATTTCTCAAACAAGCTTATAAATGCTCTTCTGTGTTATTTTAAATTTAGTGTTTTGCTTTTCTATAAATGAAAGGTATGAAAATATTTGAAATTTGAAGCTTCTTCCTTATGAATGTTGATTTTATATATTGGGTTAAATTTTGTGAGATAAGTTAACGTTTGAAGAATTACGTAGTGAAATAAATTGATATATAACTTGAAGCAAGTATCTAGATATCTAACAATTTGATAAACTTTACAATATAATAAATAATGGAGAATTTTAATTGATGTGATCAATTGGTTAAATTTTCTTTCCTAAAATGCCACCTACTTAAGTTTAGAGTAATGAAGTTAGTTAGTTACAAGCAAAGTCTTAAGTTTAGGAGAATTTAATAAGTGATAATTAGGTTATGTTTTTAGCATGACTTTGAGACCATTTTACTTGTGTTTTAATGATTTTTATATGATTTGGTACCAATGTTCTGAATACTGTGTAGGTACTAGTATTAGATTTAGTTCTAGTATGGTACTGCATTAGTATCGATCAATATCGAGTATCATTCAGGTAATTTTTTAAATTTATAAAGTAGTCCTTAAAATTTTTTTAATTACAAAATAATCCTTCAATATTTTATACTATATAATTTACAAATTTACATCAGTCATGTCTCAGAAAATCATAATAATGAAAATTTAAAATAACAACAATTTATTTATTTTTATTAATATTATTTTAATTAAAATACTTTGATATAATAATAACCACGATTAATATGAAAAAAATCATTTAATCATCATATAACTATAAAATTAAAAACAATACAAAGTATTTAAAATATTACAATTTCATCATATAATAAATAACAATTACATCAAAGTATCAAATAAAAAGAATAATAAATATTCATGACTCTATAACAATTACAATTTAAACAAGAGTTTATGCCAAAAAACTAGCTAGAAGTGAAACGTGAAAAAAATATTTATAATTTTATTGTATATATAAAATTTAACATATACATCAAATATAAATGAAATTAAAAGAAGAGGAGAAATAAAAACTTGAAACATCAATCAATCGAATATCCGCTAAAATTACATTAATCCCAATTCTTATTTAGTACAAAATCTTCATCACTGAGAAAAGCCTCATCATCACCATCATTTAAATTCATTGCGCTAAAAACATGTCAATACCTCATCTACCAAACCTAGTTCCACATAAACTTAATTTTCCAAAAATTCAATATGATCAGGACAAATTGGATCTACAGAACTATTTATTCTCTTAAGAGTCCTAGAAAACAATAAAATTAAATTATTAAAAAAGTATAAGAAATCATATCTAACTTATTCCCAAAGCTTTAAATTGTATCAAACAAAGATCAAATCATTCAATCTTTTGTGCTCTAATCTGTTCCTTTTCTTGGAATAAATGCATTCAAATGTGCTCTAATAGTTGTCAATTGCATGATGTTTTAGGGTTTAATTTGTTATATATTTAGTATGAATTTGAATGTTGAGTATGCATTTAGCGTTTAATTATGTTAGTTTGAGGGTTTTATAGGTTAGTATAAATCTTTGAGCTTAAATGTTATATTTTTTAGGTACTATGATGCGTTTGTTAGTTTTTCAGGGTAAATGGTGAAGAACGAAGAAGATTCGAAGAGTTTTGGGCCAAAGACCTAGCCCACGATGGTGGCACAGTAGTAACCAAGCCACGATCGTGACAGAAAGGTTAAGGTGTTGCCTACCACGATCGTGACATGCATCAAGCTGACAGAAAAACTCAAGTTTCATAAGATTTTATGGACCATTTCGACCCTAACTTTGACCTAGAGCCTCAAAAGTATAAATAGAACGTCACAAGTCAGAGGTAGCTGTTGGAGAGTCTGAAAAAAAAGAGCACTCATATGATCCAATCCCAAAAAACCTAGAGAGAAATCGAGCGATTGAGGAAGGAGACAAAGGAAGAGAGACACGGAGAAGAGCTTGAAGCAATATACTTCTCGAAACAGGTGTTTTCCTGCTGTCGTCGACTCCACGTTTTTGTTCCTGACTTATTTTCCATTTATTTTAGTTTTATTCATATATAGAATTAAAATAGGTGTTGAGAATGTATTGTATTGAATGTTGAGATTGTATCTATACTCACCTTTGGGTTTTTAGTTCTTGAGATTAAAAAAGTTTATTTGATTGTGTTTTCTTTTGATTTAATTTTGATTCAAATTCTATTCTTAATAACTAGGCAATAAACTGAGAGGGTGAGCCGAGGGAACATAATCAATTTAGGCTAATGAGAATTAGATGAATTGATAGGTTAAGAATTGAATCGAAGCAGTAGAGTCGTATAACGAGAGATCGAGCATAAATTCCCAATAGGTTAATAGACAATTTAGAACTAAATTAGGTTTTGGGCCAATCACGAATCGAGAAATAGAAATTCCATAATTTTAATTAGGGACCATCAATTAGGGTTAAGAATTATAACTCGAGAGAGAGTAATTCTCCCTCGTGAAGTCGAGAATTACATAATTGACTAGATTTCGTTAATTTTGAATTAAATCCCCCTTTTTCTCACTCGGTAGTTTCTAGGTAGGTTGGTATTGGTTTTGTGTGAGTTGTTATCTTATTTAGAGTTCTACAACTCAATTCTTGAATTAATTGTTGATTGATTTGTTTCTGTGTTAGTTATTTTGATTTAAATCATTGCAATTTTAGGATGACCTTAAATTTTAGGACTAGATTAGGCTTCCTCGTAGGATTGATACCTTAGGTATTACGCGAATGACTAGTGCGCTTATGAAATTTACCAAGGTTATAAATAGTAAAACTTAACGTGTGTAACCTTGTGAACAAATTTTTGGTGCCATTGTCGGGAAGGCAATTTAGTTTTATAGTTTAAGGCATTAAAGTAGTTTTTATTTTTATTTTTATTTCATTCGTTTTACCTAGGAATCGTTCTCTTGCATGAACACAAAAGTCTTGAGGGGTTTGAGTCGTGCAGCTGAGATGTTAGATTTAGACATCAGGCGATTAGACCGAACCCTTAGGAAAGCTCGGCGAGAGGATGAAGATGAGCTAAAAAGTCAACAATGGCTAAGGAATTTCAGAGGAGTGTGGATCAGGAAGTGAAACCTGGATGGCAACAACAGTCCCTCATGGACTTTATGAGGCCAGGCTTTAACCCAGCGAACCAAGGAGTGACTAGACTGCTGGTTCAAGCAGTTTCATTCGAAATAAAGTCAGCCCTCCTGAACATGCTTCGACAAATCGTCCAATTTTATGGATTAGCAAATGAGGATCCGAACAAGCACATCATAAGCTTCCTTGAAATCTGTGATACTTTTCGGTATCACTAGATGTCGAAGGATGCAGTTAAATTTAGGTTGTTTCCCTTCACACTTAGAAATAGCGCGAAGGCTTGGTATCACTCACTGAGCCTCGCTAACATCACGACGTGGGAGAAATTGGTGCGTACCTTTCTCGACAAGTACTTTCCATTGACGAAGACTACAAAGATCATAAAGGAAATTACTAATTTCCAACAAGGTGATGGAGAGTCAATTTATGAATTGTGGGAGCAATACAAGGACCTGCAGAGGAAGTGCCCACATCACAACCTACCCAAGGAGTTCCTTCTACGTACGCTCTACAACAGAGTAAACCCACCTACTAGAGGCGTGATAGACACAGCGTCAGGAGGATCCTTGATGCGAAAGATGGTTAATGAAGCAAAGGAGTTAATTGAGGAGATGGTGAGCAATAATTACTTATAGGCCAGTGAGCGAGGTAGGCAACCTATTAACTTTAGAGAGTAGAAAGGAGTTGTCGCAGTAGATCAGATGATGAAGATGCAAGTAAAGATCGACAAATTGACGCAACATCTCAGTAACATGAAAGCTTCGACATCAGCTCAAGTTAAAGCCACACAATTGAAGTGTGAATTATGCGGGCAATCAGATCATGATACGGTAGACTGCTACTTGATGAGGAATAATAACCAGGAGCAAGTCAACTATATAGGGGCATAATATGGATGAGGAAGTGGTAATAATCCCTACTCCAACACTTACAACTTCGAGTGGAAGAATCACACCAACTTTTCCTAGTCAAACAATAATAATGGGTGACAATTTAAGCCTCAAGGGCAATCGAGCTTTCAGCAGGATAAAACAAGCTCAATGGAGTCAAAGTTGGAAAAATTTTTGGATAAGATCAGAGGCATGGAGGAAACTTATACAAGCCTCGATATCAAGTTCGAACAAGTAACGAAGAATCATGCTTTGTCCATACATAATTTAGAAGTCTAAGTGGGGCAGCTCGAGGAGGCAATGTCTACTAGGCATGCTGGAACTCTTCCAAGCATCACCAAGTCAAACCAGAAGGAGCGTATCATGGTTATAAGTCAAACTCTAGATGAGGAACTAGAAAGGTCAAGTTGTTAGAAAAGACCTTTCGATTGAGCCCGTGATGGACAAGTAACTCGACGGTTATTTCCGTTCCCTATAGCACAACAGTGAGGGTATATGCAAAGAGCGAAGCGGAACAATTGAGGGAAATTGAGCATAACAAGATCGAGGAAGTGACGAAACAAGTATAGTCAAAGCTCAAACTACAGGAGTCTGTCAAGAAGAAAGTTAAGTAACAGCCATTAGAAGAAAATCCCAACATAGCTACAAAGAAAGATAACCTAGGGACTTTTTCATTCCCTATAGTATCAACAACATTATTATAGACAGGGCATTCGTAGACTTAGGTGCAAGCATAAATATGATGCCCTACACTTTCAATCTAAAATTGGGGTTACGAGAGTTAGTGCCCACCAAGTTTTTAGTTAAGACGGCCAATAGAACGTCACATAGATCGATGGGAATCATAGAAGATGTGCAAGTAAAGGTCGGTAAATTTACCTTTACCATAGACTTTTATGTTTTGGACATCAACGAAGATGAAGACACTCTGATAATTCTTGAGCGACCATTCTTAGCCATAGCATGCTCAATTATTGATGTTGATGGGAGCGAGTTAGCTTTGTGACTGGGGAAGGAGCATATAACCTTTAAGGTGACCATTAGAGAATATGGAGCTCCTTTACCTCCAGTGGATCTCAAAGAAATCGAGCCCCAAGGAGAATGGGAGGAAATAGAGGATCCTATAAATGCATTCCAAAAGAAGCGCTCATGAAGGAGAGGTAAAGAAAATTACAAGGATAGTAGTAACTGTAGTATGGTAGCAAAGGTATAGACTCTAAGATTAATGACGACACTACCATCGAACCATTCATTCCAACCACTGTGAGCTTAAAAGAGTATCGAGCTACTAACGTTAAAAGAAGCGCTACATGGGAGGCAACTTGTGGAAAATTTAGTTTCATGTTAAATTTTGCTATATTAGTTGAATTCCAAAGCTAGGTTTATTTCTGGTGTTTGTTGAATAAAAGCAAAAACAAGAATAGGATTTTTGGAATCACGAGAAGATTGTGAAAACATAAAAAGAGAAATGAAAAAAAGAGCAAAAAATGGACTTTAGTGTTAGGGTACAGGCGCTGGTCAAGACCATGGTCTAGTAGGCCACGATTGTGGCCCACGATTGAGAGCCCTATTAGTGGTAAGCCACATGCCACGATCGTGGACTGCGACTATGCAAAAACATGGTAGGCGTGAATTTTAAACAGAATTTTTACCATTTTACCCTTTTTATCACCTATATATTCAGTTCTTCTTTTTCATTTCCACTTTAACTTCTATTTTATCTCTCTAGAATTCAAGTGACCAAACTCTCTCACCTCTCACTAGAAATTTTAACCTTCCGAAATTCTTCCACACTCTACCTAATCATGCCACGCACCAAGCAATCGGCCCGACAGGAACCTTATAGAAGGCAACAAGTTACGGAATGGGGGAGAAGGAGCCGAGCAACAAACTTCAGAGCACCATTCCCCATACCGAGGAGGACGATACTCATTTTCAATCCATTCGTTTTAGGCAAATTTTAGTTCCTAAATACTGTGATGTTGACACATTAGATAGGGTAGAATTATGTGAGTGGGTAGAGAACCTAGTCGAGAGAATCCAGTGGGGCCAGTTCATATAGTTCCAATTCCCTATTTATGAGGAATTTACATTGGAATTCTTTACTACTTTGACCTTTGGCCCTAAGAATACCAAGGAATTGTGGTTTAGATTGGGAGGACGAGCTTATGAACTGACTGTCGAAATTATATGTGAGATGTGTGGCTTCCCTAAATCCACCATCATTGATCAACATGATGACTTTTGTCCTTCCTAATATTGGCATGAGCTTACTAGAATTGAGCGATTCCAGGCAAAGAATGCACACAATAACATTATCCGATCCTATGAACACTTGCTGTTGTACAAATTTATGTGTCAGTCAGTTTTTGACAAGTCAGAAACTAACAAGTGTTCCACCAAGGAACTTTTTATATTATGGTGTATGGACCATAGTATTCCGATATGCACATCCATGTATATGCTGAATGCCATTGCTGTGACTCCGTGCAAGCAGAGCAACCATCCTAGAATGGGATACATAGTGTATATCATTGCATAACATTTTGGCGTGGAACGGAGGGGGTTAACAATTCACCTCCTTGACTTCCTCAACTATCATCATTTGTTTCAAGCAGAGATCATCCATTCCACAAATATGAGTCTGTGGGATATCCAGGAGAAGACACATGTACAGACCAGGGCAAATCAAGCGAACTCAAGTTCAGCACCACCTTGACAGGAGGAATCAACAAGTGAAGAATCAGAAGAAGACGAAAAAAAGGAAGAGCAAGGCTGGAAGAAGGTTTTGGATGCGATATCCAAAACCAACAGAACACTTGCGAAGATGGCGCGCATACAATGACACTAGAGTTAAGATATCTGACAGACCCATCAGTATTTTGAGTCTTGGGGCATTCAACTACCACCTCCGACACCAACACCACCTCCATCTCCATCTCCTTAGGATTTTTGTCTAACCCAAATTTAATTTTTTTCTTCTTGTTTTCCAAATTAGCCTTCAGTTCTATTTTGTTTCTGTTTTTTATTTTTATTTTTATTCCTATTTTATTTTTAATTTTTTGTTCCTTCTTACTTTAATTTTTTTCTTTATCTGTCGTTCATATGTTTGTGTGTACTTCCTTCTCACATTGAGGACAATATGTTGTTCAAGTGTGGGGAGGGATTGTGTATTTTGCTTTTAAATGTGATTTTGCATACTGTATGATACTTATTAGGTTACATTGTGTGAAGTGTGTGAATGTGTCAATGGCTTAGATTGAGTTAATTTCATTTAATTTTCGACATAGTCCATTAGGTTGTGAACAATCATTAGCTTGTGAAATTAGTAGATTAGGGGGCCTTTGGATAAATATACAGCCTAATTAGGACTTTGTGTAAATTTAGCACCTCTAGATTGTCACATTCATTCATAAATTGAGGTCTTTTAACTTATGTAGCTTAACTAGTATTTTTCATGAAAACGAATAGCTAAAAGCAACAAGGTAGGTAGCAATAATTAAAAAAAAGTTGCTTAATAAATCACTATTCTGCTGACCTTTAGGTTATGAATAGAGCTAGTAGCCAATTAAAAACGTGATAATAACTGAGTAACTGGATCGACACGCATCACAAATGTGTGCCTTCGCGTAAAAAGGCTATAATGAAGTTTCAACCAAGCTGTTAGTGAAATGACTTAGTTGAGTAACTAGATCGACATTCATCACAAATGTTTGCCTCCAAGTAAAAGACTAAGTCTAGGTTTTAAAAAATGTGTGTGTTTTCTTAATAAAAACCTACCAGACTTGTAATAAGCTTGAATTTTCATGAAAATGTACTTAGGAACAGTTACAAAAGTCTAAGGGACCAAAAATTTATTAATGCGTGTGTACAATTGAAATGGGTAAATAAGTTAACAATTAGGTCTAGATTAAGTTGTATATTTAATTCAAAGCCCCTAGACATGTATTTTGTATGTTAATGATTTGACATAGCTGAATGATTGTGTTCAAGATTAAATTCATTTCATGAAGATCAAAGCCATTGCCTCATTATTGCATTGCGTGTGTTGTGTGTTGTTGTTTTATTTGCTTAAGGACAAACAAACGTTTTAAGTGTGGAGATGTTGATAGTTGTCAATTGCATGATGTTTTAGGGTTTAATTTGTTATGTATTTAGTGTGAATTTGAGTGTTGAGT
>JAOQML010007125.1:0-12531 GCA_027568935.1 Erythroxylum urbanii | reverse complement strand
ATAAAATAAGTAATTGTTTATGTTATTTTTCTAATTGAGAATATTTGTTGTTTAATCTTGTTATGTCTAGCTTTAGCAGAAAATTTTGAAGGAATAAGATATAAATAAGCATTAAAATATTAAAATAGTTAGGAAAATATAAATTGTGAGATTAGCAAATAAACTTAAAATAAATAATTCAATAAAGTATAATTATGGATATTAAAATTAGTACAAATTTAAATAGAATAGCACATTTTTACTTTATTAAAATTTTGTGAAACATTAAGATGAAAGGTTTTGAGTAGATAAAGGCCTTTGTGTAGGATTCTTCAAGCTTTGACAATCATAGAAGGATGTTTTATGTGAAGGTTTTAGTAATTTGGAAGAAGCTTTTTAGAAAAAAGGTTTTAATAAGCTTTAGTAATATAGTGTGCAAGTTTTAGTATAAAAGGATTTAGCAAATTGGTAGAATATTTTAGTTTGTAAGGTTAGAGAAAGAAGAGAAGAGGATGCTAGAATACTTAGGGGAAGAGAGAGAGAGAGAGAGAGAGAGGAGAAGATGGTAAGAAAAATGATGCCTCTACTATTACATCTAGTATCCTTTTATAGTTACACTGATATCTATTTTGGTAATTATATTATAAAGAATCTAATAGGATTTAACATCTTTTAGCAAGCATCTTTATAGACTTTAGTATTCTGCAAGGTATCTTTGTAGGTTTTAGCATTTTACAATACATAGTCTAAGTCTTTATCTTCTTACAGAGTGTTATCTAATGTGATCTTTTTAAGTCCCCATATTGGGGTTATACTAATTCTATTTCCTCATTATTTTGGCCTAAATCCATTTCCTCTTTTTGTTCTCTAAGGTTGAAATGGACCAAGATTTTAACAGCTACTTCATTATCTCAAAATATTCTTCTTTAATTTTAGCTCTATGGAGGACATTTGCTTTTGACCTTTTTTGTAGGAATATAGTGAGCTCATTAGTTTTCTAGTTAATGGGTTAAGAGTTTTGAACAAACCATTCTTCCATAGCCTATGGTGAAACTTTTTTGCCTTAGATAAATGTATCTCACCATTTGACTTCGAACCTCCTTACTAAAATAGAAACATTTTATTATTAATCTTACTTGTAATCATACCTTCATTCTATAATGCAGGGGATGAAGAATTTTAAGACAAATAAAAAGGATTGATGAAATAAGTCTTCAAAATCTTTTTGTTAGTATTTGGTATTAAAAATTGAATACCCTTATTATTTTTGTGATGAAAAGATTTAGGGTATTGACCTATACCATTTTCACTAATTGATAAACTAATAAGGAAGTTGAAAGTAGTTCTAGTGTTGAAGAAAAATAGATAGGAGTGGCATTTTGTAGTATACATTAATAGAAAGTTGTTATACAAGATTTGTTGTTAGTGGTAATAATTATGTGGGTTAATATAAGAGGATGGTTGAAAATAAAGTTTCAAACTTTTTAATCCTTATGGTTCTTATCCACACTCTATAAGATATATGACTTTATTAATTGTACAAGTTGAATAATCAAGATGATTTTTTAGGTTCCACAAAGTGATGTTTTACTTTTATATAATCTATTTCTTCTAGAAGGTGAAAATAATAGTTTTAGCATTTTAACAAATCCTAAGGTTTGTAATGCCATCCCTTGGGCAAAAATATTTTATTGCTTCAGAAGGATTGGCATTATAAAAATCATTTTCATTTGTTAAAATTATTTGGAAAGAATTTTTTCAAAGTAACAACTTTGAAAAGATTTTAGATGGTCTATTAGTAAATTCTTTGAAAAATAATGACTTTTAGCTTTAGAATTTATCATTTAAAAGGGTCTTTGTTTTATGTAAGAAGAATTTTATAGTCGCATCTTTAGCAACCACTTTCTATAAGATTTATTTTTAGGGCTTTTATCATGGGAGTCCTTTAGAGTTATTGCTAGCTTAGTAGTTGTTGACAAGTGACAAAGCCATTTATGAATATTGAATTTATAGGATGAAGATGAGGAGGCTTTACCTTGGGCTTTAGAATAGAACAAAACAATTTGCTCTTCTTTTAAGACATCACTCCAAGATTTTACCAATTAGGCAAGTAGTGGTGCTTTAGGCTCGTCTTTAGAGGGGATTTGTTAAGATTAAAGAGAAGATCTTTTTGAGGTTTTCAAGGTTTTCTTCTCAGGATCATTGTCTTTGATTGCAAAAACTCTTTAAGTTAAGAAATCACGAATATAGTTTGCTTCATCTTTAACAAATTCAACATCATCATAAAAAAATATTTAAGATAGCATACCACTCGGCATAAATCTATTTTTATGCAATGATTTGATTATTTTTAGTAAAACTTATTTTTAAAATTTGCAATCAGTAGGTAATAGTAATATTTCTTAATAAATTACTTTCAAATTTATTAATAATAAAATAGAAAGAATTTCTTCCTCAATAGTAGAATAGTTACCTTTAGTGGGACTCTAATTTTTAGAAGTCAATTATACTATTCGTTCTTTATTATCCATAATTTGTTTTAGCATTCCTCCATATCCTTATTTTGAGGCATTAGTTTTTATAATTTTATATGCATTAATGCTAGCTAAATGTAGAATTCAAATTGCCTTCATTTAGGACTAGATTTGTTTGATTATATTAGAATGTTGTTTACTAAGGTGTGGGTTGTTTCCTTAACCTATTGTATAAAGGTTTATATAATTTATTAAGGTTTGGGTAAAAATCCAATACATAGTTTAAGCCTCATAGGAGTCCTTGCAATTGTTTTTTATGTAGTATTTGATTAAGAAATTTGTTAGTAAATTCCACTTTCTATATATGTTATTATTCCACTTTGCGTATAATGTCCTAAAAATCTTCTTCTTTTTTGTAAAAGACTTAAACTTGTTTTTAGATATTGCTAGGCCATTTTTCTTTAAAAATATAGGTAAATGATTTTTCGTACTTAAAATTTTGTTCTATAGTAGTAGAAAAAAGTAATACGCATCCACATATTAAGCACAATTCAAAATAGGGTGAGAAAATTTCATTAATTATTTTTTGGAATTTGAATGGACCATATTTTTAAACCAAAAGGCATAACATTCCATTCAGATTTCTTAAACGGGACTATGAAAGCACTTTGACATATATCTTTATAATGTATTTGAATGTGCTAGATCTTAGTTTTATATTAAATTTTGAGAAAATATGATCATTATGTAATTTTTAAGGTAAGTCTCCTTTATTTGTGATTGGATATTGAATCCATTGTAGGGCTTTATTAAGAGGTTTATAATTTATTACTAATATACAAACTCCTATTTCTTGTTTAGAATTTTTATTATCATATAATGTTGCACAACTTTATGAGGACCTAAATGGAGACATTAGTTTTTCTATGGAGACATTAGTTTTTCTTTAATAAGTCATCTATTTCTGGTTTATATTGTACTTCTTGGTTTTTATTAACTTGTATAAGTCTCACTTTAATGGGGGTTTGCATTTCACGATAGTTTTTTAATAAGGTAAATTTATGATATGTTGCTTTCTATCCCAAAAAGAATTTATTAGATCTACAAATTTTTCTTTTTCAATTTTTCTTTTAAGGTTTTAGTTCTTTTTTTTAATATTTTCATTTTGTAATTTTTTCTATTTTTTGTTATAAATCATCCTTCTTTAAATAAGTTCATTGTTTTTATTTTGCATGTATTATATTATTTGGTAGCTTTAATAAATAAAAAAGGCTTTTATTAAATTTATGCTCCTAGTTTTTTATTTTTTATAGAAGGAAAACATAATTATTTATTATTTATTTTTATCAAAATGTTATCATGGTTTACTACGTATGAGGTGATTAACTTTATGAAAGGGGTTCCTAAGATGATCATATAATTTATATCATCTACAATAACAAAAGAGGTTTTAATTATGAACTCATTAATGCATATGTATGCATAAGTTTTATGGTTTATGTTTAGATGAGAATTATTAGTAGCTTTTAATCTTTCTTTTTATAATAATTTTATGAAGTTTATCCCTTGTTTGATATAGTTTAAGTCTATACCTGTGTCAAATAAAGAAATAGTATCAATCTTAAACTCTTCATTTATTGTAAGGGTGATTCTAATTAGATAGTTTTTAGAGGATATTTGGTTTAGTATGAAAATGACATCATCTGATAACTTTTCATTATTGCTTCATTTAAGATTTTCATTTATTTCTTCATTTATGTTTTGTTCTTCATTTTTAATATATTGAAGCAACTTGTTGATCATTTCCTTATCTTATTCTTGTTTTTGTCTTAAGGATTTTAATTCTTGTTTTATGATAGTTTCTTCATTTAGGATTGATAAGGTTATTTGAGAACTGTTTTTGTTTCCTTAACTTTATATAGGATGTTTTTTAGATTATAAGAGGGTGAAAAGGCACTTTATGAGATCGAATGTGGGTTTTTAAAGGATTGTTGTAACTTTTCAAGATAGCTCTTTTACAATTAGGGTCTTATATAAGGTTTTTAACTTTTAAAAGAAAATTTACTATTTTATTAACATTTTAATTTGTTTTTCTTCTTTAGTTTCATCATCTTTTAACCAATCATTATTTTCCAAACTACTTGTTTCTTTAAATATTAATACCTCATTTTTGAATTCTTTGAAACTTTTCCTATTTAATATCACTAGGCTTATATTTTATATAATATCTCTTAATCTAATTCTAGACTTTGAAATTGTTGTTAATTCTATAGTATTTAGTTGTATTTATTTTTTACCACATTTATAGGATATTATATTTCTAAACCTTGAAGAGGATGGAAACTTTTGTTTTTTATTATGATAATTTTTGTTTCATTTAGATCTTTTATAGTGTTTTCCATGTTTAGTAGGAGGAAACTTGGTTTTATAAGTTTCCCAAATTTATTACATCCTTTACAGGTCTTATTACTATTATAAGAAATATCAAATTGTTACAAGATAACCTTAATCCTTTCTTAGTTTTAAAAATTTTACATTTTAGTTGTTTTGTGGTTTTATGTCAAGGCATAATTTTAAACCATCTTTTTCGATATACCTAATTAGTTCTCCATATGTTAACTTATTATAGAGTATATGGTTATAAATTTTCCTAATCTTGTTCCTAACTTTTTCTCCTAAACTAGTGGAAGTCCTGCAAGAGACTTCACCTTCTAAAAAAGTTGGTTTATACTTTCTCTAAGCATTACTCTTGTTAAAAAAGTTTTTTTATACAATTTGAAGTTTGAAAATTATTTGTTAAAAGTTTTAAGTTAGAAATTTTGTATTTCTATTATTTAAGTGAGATGAGTAACCTATAAAATATAAAGAGATTACTAATATTAACGTTGGAATTGTGTCTTATATACATTCATTATTTTCATCTATATATTTTCTCCTTCTTCATTACTCTAATAGCATTTAGTATGTCATATATTTAAGAACCAGTTAAAAGATAATCTCACAATTCTTTATCTTTCTTGAGAACTTGACTAATAATAAGTCGACAATAGTATGATCTACAACACAACATTCTCCAATGCACAAGGCTCCCGCTTTACGAGGGTCTAGGGAGGGTCATCAATATACATAACCTTCCCTTTGAATTTATTATAAAGAAGTTGTTTTTGTAACTCGAACCTGTGACCTTCTAACTACAAAGGAGTAACTTTATAGTATGATCTAAAGTTCTTAATTATGTTCTATAGACATTTACAATCATTATCATCTATTTTAGTGTTTTTAATATATGATATTTAGACATGTCATTGATATTGGTAGATTGCATAATATTTTAGTGGGTATTTTAGTATGTGTTCAGTTGTTAAATTGAATAATTAGTGTATGTTTAGGTTAGGATTGTGTTGTCTAGACATTTGTGTTTTCAGTGTTTTATAGGTTAAAATATGCCTTTGAGCTTAAATTTTGTGTATTGAAGGTGCCTTGACGTGTTTGTTAGTGTTTCAGATCAAATAGCGAAGAACAAAGGAGAATCAAAAGAAGCCCGAAACCCGACCCAAGCCCACAATCGTGGCCTATATGCCACGATCATGAAAGAAGCTTGGTAGGTCTATCTGACACGATCGTGGCTTCCTCTACCATGATCATGACAGAGAGCTAAATCTTTAGCCACGATTGTGGCCTGCATAACAAAAGACACAGCTAGCCTTCCAGACTTAAGTTTTTAAGGGACTTTTTGGACTTTTTAGGCATGAGAAAATCCAAGGGTTTACCCTAAATGAAAAATGCTATATAAAGAAAGATAAATGACCTAGAAAGGAGCTCCATTCTCTGCCACTTTGGAAAACTCCAAGAAGAAGAAGAAGATAGAAAGAGAGTGAGGGAAGAGCAAGGAAGAAGACCTGTTCTGCAGCTTCAACCTCCATCTTTCCAAGTTTATTTCTTATTTCCATCTTTCATTTTCATTCATTTAAATGTATGAGATTGAGAAGAATTGTATGATAATGGATTTGGGACTGATTATGATGTTCTAACTTTTCTTTAGGGATTTTGACTTGAATTAATGATAATATAGTTATTGTTGTGTTAATCTCATTAAGTGTTGTGATTAATTGATGTAACTTCATGATTCGGTAATAAATCAAGAGGGTGAACCGAATGCAAAATGATTGGGTTAGATTAATGAGAGTTAAGCGATCCAATAAACCACGTAATTAATCAAATTGGTTTTTATATGCAGAGAGATCTCATATGAGACCTGATTGTTTATTAGAAAGCTTAAGAACTAATTAGGGTTAGGGTTGTTTGTAATTGACAGATTACATGTTCAGTAACAAACCTAATTAGAGATTATTATTTAGGTCTTGCAATTATAACTCAAGAGAGAGTAATCCTCCCTTTGATAGTTTAGAACTGACACCTCATTAACACAAAAATGACTAGGTTAGCATTGGTGATAGGAATAATCCCCTCTCTAATAATTTGGTAACTCTTACATAATTTTCCATTGTAAAGTTGGTGGTGCTCAATTTGATTTCGTTTGTGTTAATTTTTTAATTTAATTTTATATCAATCCATATCCCTGTGTTTACTTTTCTATTCAGTTTACTTTCATTTCTTAATATTCCTTTAAGCCATAAATAATTTAGAATTAGATTAGTTTAGTAACTCCTCGAGGGATCGACATCTCAAGTACTACAATTCACGACTAGTGCACTTGTGGTAGTTTGAGCATTTAAAATTTGTAAAAATTGCCCAACATCAACAAGTTTTTGGCACTATTGTTGAGTAGTAGGATTAGTTTAATTCTTGTAGTCTAACGCATTTTCACCACTCTTGTGTTTGTGTAATTGCATGAACATAAGGGTTACTCGAATTACAAGTTGGATCATGGAAACCTTAGCATTTGACATCACTCATTTAGAATGAGGCATTCGACAAGCTAAATGTCAAAAAGAAGAAATAAAGGAACTAACGGAAAAAGAATTTCAGTAAGAGCTCAATCAATGAGGACATCAAGGCAACTAACCACGAACCCTTATGGACTTCATGAGACTGGGGTTTAACACTGCCAATCAAGCAGTAACCCGACCACCAATTCAAACAGTTTCTTTTGAGATTGAACCAGCCCTATTGAATATGTTGTAAAAGAACATGCAATTTTATAGACTGACCAACGAGGATCCCAATGCACACATCGCAAACTTCCTCGAAATATGTGATACCTTTTGATATCATTGGATGTCAGAAGATGCTGTTAGAATGAGGCTTTTACCATTCATGATGAGGGATAAAGCCAAAACTTAGTATCACTCACTGAGCCCCTCAAATATCACAACGTGGGAGTAATTGCTACGTATATTCCTACATAAGTATTTTTCCCTTACTAAGATAACGAAGATGATAAAAGAAATCACAAACATCCAACAAAGTGATGGGGAATCACTTTACAAGGTGTAGGAGAGATATAAGGAGTTACAAAGGAGGTGTCCACACCATAACCTACTAAAAGAATTCCTTTTATAAACTTTCTAAAATGGAGTAAATCCACCCATGAGAGGTATCATAAATGCAACATTGAATGGATAGCTTATGCAAAAGATTGTTGAAGAAGTAGAGGAGTTACTAGAAGAAATGGCCAACAATAGCTATTTGTGGACGAATGAATGAAGTAGACAATACATAACCCTCCAAGAGTAGAAGGGAGCTATAATTGTCGACCAAATAAGAGAAATGCATGCTAAGATCAACAACTTGACTCCACAGCTAAACAATATGAAGGCCCCTTCTTCAACTTGTAAAAGTTATTTAGAGAAGGTGTGAGTTGTGTAGACAAGATAGCCACAACACTATTGATTATTTCTTGATGAAGGACCAAGAAACAAAGCAAGTTAACTATATAAGTGCACAGTTCCACAGAGATGGAGGGAACAATCCCTATTCAAACATGTATAACCCTGGGTGGAAAAATCACCCTAACTTCTCTTGTTCAAACAATGTGAGAGGTCAATTCTGATCTTAAGGACCACTGGGTTTCCAACAGGAGAAACCAAACTCTATGGACTCTAAGTTGCATAAGATCTTAGAAAATATTGAAGGCATGAAAGATGCTCATAAGAGGCTAGAAGGGAAATTTAAACATGTCACAAAGAACCACACTTCCTCCATACACAACCTGAAAGTCCTAATGAGCCAATTAGAAGATACATGATCGACTTAAAGTACAAGAACCCTTCCAAGTGACACTGAGGTGAATCTAAAGGAGAGACTAATGATGGTCACTAAGGTTGCTGATGAGAAAACTGATCAAGTTAAAGACAATGGGGAAAAAGAAAGGCAGAAGACTAATGAAAGTTCCCTGCGAATTAAATATACCCTCTCTGAAATCAAGAAATATAAACCTCCAATTCCATATCCCATTCTAGCACAGCGAAAGTCAAAAGGAATGGAGTTGAAGCAAGTCCTTGATATGATAGAATAAATACAAACACGACTCACCCTTATGGAATCTATTAAAGAGAAGGCTAAGAATGAATTGTCAAGCGAAAGGAACTCCACAAAAATGCTAACATTACCACAAATGAGAGAAGATCTGGGAGACTTTTACCTCCCATGTACCACTGGTAATGTTAAAATAGATAAGAAATTCATAGATCTAGGGGCTAGTGTCAGTACGATGCCTTACAAATTTGTTAGAGTAGTGCTCTAAAGGCAATCACCTTTAGTACTTTTGTACAAACTTTATTTAGATTAATAAAGCAAAAGGCATTTTTTCATTAATTTGATATTCGTTTATGTATGAATTGATATTAATCTTAAATCGAATTAATAAAGTCCATGATACAAAACATAGCATGAAGGAAATCATGATGAGATCATGATAATGAGATTCTTATCATATGCAATTATGTTAATATATAAATAATCCCTAGTCATAGGATTAATAAGACAGGACATTAATAATCCAAACAGACTAGCACATATTATACTCCTTGATTTGATCAAGCAGTGAATCTCATAAACTCTAAGCATGAGATGTTTAGAGTTAATATGTGGATGCTTATGAAGGCTAGTAAGTACATCAGACATCCCGCTACGAGATTATCATATGGATGATCTATCGAATGTCAATCGTTAATCTCATCGTAGAAATGGTGTAAATATCCTTAGACTTGAGGTACTCAAGGATATCTTAGATATGAATCCTGTGCTTTGACATCATTCCTTATTACATCAAGACGAGGTCACTCTTAAGGTGGTGATTAGGTACAGCTCTTTGTATTCGAAGGTAATTGGGTAACCAATAAAGGATTCACCACTCTTGATAGAAGGAGATGATACCACTATTGGAATAGCCATGGTTGCATGCATGCGTATGCAGCAGAAGTGTCGGAATCAAGATTCCAACACCATGACAACCTAAAAACCACATAATCATACATGCATGTAAGGATATGTATCTAAGAACATGAAATATAAAATTTTTACCTTGTTTATCTCCTCCTTTCTTAATTCCTCTCCTTGTTTGGGTTGTTGCAAATACCAAACCCTTCCCTAATCACCCAAGAACATGTAAAGAAGGAAGATGAAATAATGTGTAATGGTGTTAGAACATCAAACTTGATGAATTCAAGTAGATGTTCAAATAGGAGATAGATCAAGGTTATCTTGCATGCATGTTGATTTATACAACAATTGCATAAATTGCATGAAGATAACTCAAGAACTCTTCTCACTCTCTCTAGAACTCTTCTAGAGCCCTTTCTCTTTCACTTGAGTGTGTAAGAAGTGGAAGAAGTTCTTGTATATAAGTGAAGAACTCACTCACATATCATTTCATGGCCTCTGTCACGATCGTGGCCTATCTCGCCTATGGCCACAATCGTGGCCTGCTTAAATTAGTCCATACAAACTTATTTTTCATCCTATTTTTTATGAGTGTGACCCTTAGGTTCTCGGTTGTTTTAGGCACTTGAATTAAGTCTTAATTCAATCAAATCATCAAGGGTTTCATAATACCAATTTTCCAGAATATAAGTGGATTAACACATGAACTCTTCGGTAGTTAATTATCCAACTTATGAACCTTTCCATAAATAATTACTGTGCAATTCATCCTTTCACATACTATACCCCACTTAGTTCGAAATATGGGTTATGTGTCAACTCCTACTAGACTGACTACATCACACCTAGTCCAAGTGATATTAGTTCTTATCTTGGGATCTCATTACTCTATGTGTCATTAAAGACTCTCTTTATAACACATAATTGCTCTAGTTAGAGACTCCTAAGTAATGACCCTAATAAGAGGTCATGGGTATCATCTCATTCTATCAAAAGTGGTGAATCCTTTATTGGCTACCTAATTACCTTCGAATATAAATAATTGTATCCAATCACCACCCTAAGAGTGACCTTGTCTTGAGGTAACAAGGAATGATGTCAAAGCATAGCATTCGTATCCAAGATATCCTTGAGTACCTCAAGTCTAAGGATATTTGCACCATTGCTATGATGATATTAATCATTGGCATTTGATAGATCATCCATATGATAATCTTATAGTGGGTCATCTGATGTACTTACTACCCTTAGTAAGCATCCATATATTAACTGTAAACATCTCATGCTGACAATTTATAAGATCCACTGCTTGATTAAACCAAGGAGTATAATATGTGATGTTTGTCTAGATTAACAATGTCCTGTATTATTAATCATATGCCGAGGGATTATTTAGATACTAACATAATTGCATATGATAGGAATCTCATTATCATGATCTCATTATGATTTCCTTCATACTATATTTTATATCATGGACTTCATTCATTCGATTTAAGATCAATATCAATTCATGTATAAACGAATATCAAATAACTAAAAAATACCTTTCGCTTTATTTATTAAAATAAAGTTTGTACAAAAGTGCTAAAGGTGATTGCCTTTGGAGTACTACTTTAACAATCTCCTGCTTACACTAAAGTCAATCGCCTTTATATCTAATACCATAGGCGAGTACAAAAGAATTAAATTTTGTCTGAGGAAATGGCTTAGTCAAACGATCAGCAATGTTCTAATCTGTGGGAACTCTCTCTATCTTCACATCACCTCCATCAATTATCTCACTGATCAAGTGATATCTCCTGAGTACATGCTTAGACCTCTTATAAGACCTCAGTTCCTTGGCTTGAGTAATAGCCCTATTGTTGTCATAGTACAACAATATTGGGTCTACTATGCTAGGAACCACTCCAAGCTCCATGACTAACATCTTAATCCAAACAACTTCTTCTGCCATTTTCGTAGTTGCAATGTACTCTGACTCGATCATTGAATCTGCAGTCATTTCTTGTTTGGAACTCTTCCAACTGACTGCAGATTAGCCTTGCTTTATAAGTAATCACATTACCTTCCATGTCGATTTTCTTCTGGAAAATCCACTTGTACCCTATAGGTTTTAGCCCTTCGAATGAGTCAACCAAAGTCCATACTTGGTTTTCATACATGGAATCCATTTTGGACTTCATGGCTTGAAGTCATTTTTCATATTCTGAACTCTTCAGAGCCTCTTCATAGGTTGTAGGCTCATCGTCATCAGAGCCTCTTCATTGAAAACTATTCATTCAATCATCCTTTAACCGTAGATAACATTCCCACATCATTTCTAATAAGCAGAATGTCATCAACATACAGGATTAGGAAAGTAAACTTGCCTTCTTGTATTCTTTTATAAAAACAAGGCTCATCTAGGTTTTGTATGAACCCATAGATTTTGATAAACTTATCAAACCTAATGTTCCAAGACCTAGATGCTTGCTTAAGTCCATAAATGGACCTTAGTAACTTGCATACCTTATGCTTATTACCTGGCTCAACAAAACCTTCTAGTTGGTACATATAAATGGTCTCCTCAAGATCCCCATTAAGAAATGCGATCTTGATGTCCATTTTCCATATTTCATAATCAAAATAGGCTACTATGGCCAAAAGAATCCTTATGGACTTAAGCATGGCAACTGGAGAAAAAGTCTCCTTATAAGATATACCCTCTTTTTTAATACATCCTTTAGCTACC
>JAOQML010007114.1:0-12531 GCA_027568935.1 Erythroxylum urbanii | reverse complement strand
GTACACTAAATCCTTATATGCACAAAACTCATTATTCACAACTGCATGAGCATGAGGTGTGGTAATTTACCACACCTGAACCCGTTTCACTGGTCCGACCCGTTCTCTGGAAACGGGATGTTACATACACAATCTTTTTTCCATCGTTGTTGAGAAAAAGTTTCCTTTAAGTCGTATCGTGCCACCCAAACTTCATTTTTTCACTCTCACCTTTCTCATCTGGGCAATGCTCCTTCACTTATGCAGTTTGCGAAAATCACCTTCAAACTAATTTCTTTTGAAATTTCATCAATTTAAGGTATGGTTAATGCTTTATCTCAATTGTTCTAAATTTTTTTCGTGGTTTTTACGGAATTAGGTGAAAGAGTGCATATTTTGGGTATTGTGCAGTTGTTTTGAATTACCTATGCTATTTGAAGGGTTTTAAGGGATTAATTGGTATCCTTGGGTTGTTTTGCTTCATTAAGTTTAAATTTTCTAGGTGTTTTTAACTATTTTGTGTATATTCTTATAAATTTGAATCCTTAAGGCTATTAATTAGTTTTATATCAATTTAATTGTGAAATTATTAATTTTTTGCATATTTTCTATTTTTATTATTTAATTGCAAAATATTTAGGCAATTTTTTTTATTTATGATTATTTGATTTAGTTAGGGTGTTTAGATAAATTAATTGCAATTGTTGTAATTAATTGATATATAGTGGTACTTTATGATTAGTTTGGATTTTTAGAGATAATATTGTTATATTTATAATAGTTATGGATTAATTTACAGTTTAATGGATTTGTTTATGTTTTTGTTATTAATCTTTAACTAATTGATGGTGGGAATATTTTATGGTGTTCGTTTGTTATGGTTTGATTAATGTATATTCTTCTCTTATTTTGGTAAATTTTTTAATTTTATATTTCAGGGAATAATTACAAAGAGAGCAAACACATTAGACCAAAGGTGAGAAAAGAAGGTGCCAAAGAAGACGCAGAGGGGTAAGGGTAGTTCACAACAATACCCCAATAACCAATATCTATATACCTTCCACCTACCACACATCCCATGCTGCACTTGATAGTGCTAGCTTAAATCTTACCATTCGAAAGACTAAGGTTGAATCTTTACAGTGAGACTCGAAGCGTCAATTTGAAGATGTTAGACCAGATAGGACTTACTCAAGGAGTCCAAGAATCATCTAGTGTTGGTGGATGGGATAGCTTCTTTATGAATTAGGAGCCCATATATAGTGGAGTTCCTCACCACCTTCATGATAGAGAAGGCATTACACTTAGAAGTTAATAACACATTATAATGTCGATTGCTTAAAGAGATGCCTAATATAAGCTACGTTAGGTTTTCACTATGTATTAGGAATGTCAAATTTTTCCCAACCTGACTCGTCTAGATTTTGACCTAGGTTGACCGGGCCATGAGCCAAAACTCCTTAGCTCGGTTCGGCCCGTGGCCTAATTGAAACAAAAAAATGACATTATTTTCTTAAAAATTTTTAAAAAAATATAAGGTTGGGTAGACCTAGCCTGACTCACCAGTGGCCCATCTAGCCATGGATAGGTCAGCCAGTGGTCAGGTTAGGCCACGAGTCGGGCCAGGAGTGGCCTAGGCCCAGCTAACACATTAATATCCCTAGTATTTATATGTTTGTAATTGGAGAAGTACATTATTACCAAGAAGTATATTAAATTTATTTGTGCATTTCATAATAAAATTTATAGAGAACACATTACGATAAAACATCAATTATGAGTGGTTGTACGATCTAGCAAGGTCTTAGGTGACACAATTGATATCCCCTATAGTGAGATATGAACATACATATATTATTCACACGATTAGCACGAGAGGAGACAATATTGGAGTATTGCGGAAGGCAGACATATTCTATTTCTATAATATGGTAGAGAAGGTCCCCATCCACCTCATATACACCTTAGCCTAGTTCTTTAAGCATTGGTCCTATGACAACATAGTGGGAGTGTTATGCCAAAATACGTTCTAAAAATACCTGGGCTATCCTAATTGCAAGTATCGAGATAGTTATAGTTGAGTACCCAGGGTAGTCTCCTATGGAGGTGAAATTAGTCCACTCAAATTAATCTTGAATAATAATAAAAACAAATGCAATCCTAAACATTCTATCCTGATTTGTTAAGTAAAGGCTTTAAAGAAAATTACACAATTAGGATAAAATGTGAACTAATTTAATTGGAAGTAAAAAACAGATTGATAAATCGACGAGGGAAACTCTTGAGAATTAATTTTACTAATTTAATCTCCTATGCATGATTAAGTAGAAATGATTCGATAATTGTCTTAATAAAATTGATAGTTAGGTTCTAAGATCAACTCGAATAATAAACTAAATCTAACTTTCGTGTTCGATAAGTTATCATCTGAATTAATTATGGAAACCTGATTGATAATTACCACTTAAGTTAATATATTTCTAATTCTTAACTTAATTGTCTATATTTTCTCATTCCATATTAAACTTCTTCTCTCGATCCTTTATTTAATTAAAAAATGATGCAAAGTTTGGTCATGATTTTACATCTATTCAGCTTAAAAACTATAGCAAATAATAAGACAATACAATAGTAACTCAATCATACATATTTGACTAAACTAGCTACATTAATTCTCAAGAAAAAGAGGATAACCCATCATAGAATAAACAAAATTCATCATCTTTATATTCTTCAATCCCATCTTTATCATTATAAGAGAAGTATTAAAGTAATAAACTAAGTGAATACCCAAAATGAACTATCAAAAGCTAATAGAGCAACAGTCGGTTAAGCTAACATGGTAGTGATTCCATTAAAATAACAAAGAAATAATGCAATAGATAGGAACATAATAAGCAAACAAGGATTAGATGAGGGAGTTATAGTGGTCTCCTACCACTCTCAAGCCTTTTGCATTGGCTTTCAATTTCTACTTCTGGTTGATGATCACCCAGACAACTAAATGCTAACTATGCTTTCACCTCGCTACTGTTCTTATTCTTCACCTCACCCGATTACTCTATGTTCTCTTCTATCTTCTCTTTTTCCTTCTCTCTCTCTATTTTTGTTTCCCATAGTGAAGGTATATGTCTAAAATGTGTAGCCTCTGCCACCAACTTCCTTACCCTTTCTATTTGTAATCTAATCCTAGGTTTAGGGTTTTGAGACGTCACCCCTGTAACTTCCACTTAATAATTAGAAGAATTAAAGGAAATGTTGTCACAGGTGTGCATGAGGGAGTTACAGGTGTGACTCACATTGTCACACCTATGACTTGTATAGTCACGGGTGTGACACCATTTGCATGCTTAATTAAATTAATTCCATGCAATAGTTCACATCCCATTTCATTCTTTCCTACATAATTCTTCTATTTTCCATAGGATATTCACAAGATAATCTAATTAACATTCATGAAATATTCACACCAATTTCACTCAATTCATCTCACATTTGGATCAAAACACAAGAATTTGTAACCAAAATCAAGATATGCAGGCAACAAAAATCAATAGAAATTAAATACAATAAGGAGCCATATATATGGGGCCATACAAGTCCAAATTCGTATAAGGTATGGGACTACTAAAGTGTTTACTTAGGATGACTCCAATATGACAGTTTGTGCCTATTACTCTCAATACATTAAGAATAATGGGGATAGTTTAGAGGAGACTAAGTCAGTAGAGACAAGTATATGTTCTAATGGGAGTTGAGGAATTTGTAGCTGTAGATGGAGTAGAAAGGGATCACCTAAACATATAAGAGCAGTAGCCTAAGTGGGATCCTCCATATTAGACTACAATAGCACCTGAACATTAAAACAACTCTTCATATAGCAATCACTTTTAGCAGGTTGTCTACACCTCCATATATGGACCAATTGAAGATAACCCATTCAGAGAGATACATAAGACCAATTATAGGAGTACAACATACCATCCAAGAGGGATAGTAGGATTTATTAGAGCATGTAGCACGACTAGAGGCATATGATTGATGAATGGAGGAGGCATTGGTATGAATTGCATAACACTTAGGAGTCACAATACCATCTCCATCAATTGAAGCTGCTACATAGTTGTTGACCCCAATAACTAGATGCTCTAGCTACTACTAAGGCAATGCCATAAGACTCTCGAGACTTTCATGCTCCTATGACTATGACAGATCTCTAAACAACTATAAATTATGAGCATAATGTTTTAACATAGGCATTTTTGATATTTTGTGTTTATTTTTTATTTTTCTATTTTATTTTATTATGATAGCCACCAAGGGACTAGCCCTACTAAACTACTTTTACATTATTTTTTTCTTGTTGTTCATTATTTTCTTTTCATAAATATAGTTAATATGCTTTTTATTTTTTTGTTCTATTTTTTGGTTTTACTTTTGCAAGGATAATAATAGATGGAAATCAT
Source organism: Erythroxylum urbanii (assembly GCA_027568935.1). Classification (NCBI taxonomy): domain Eukaryota; kingdom Viridiplantae; phylum Streptophyta; class Magnoliopsida; order Malpighiales; family Erythroxylaceae; genus Erythroxylum; species Erythroxylum urbanii. Next base: position 8,086 of record JAOQML010007114.1, on the reverse strand, counting down.
GTTATGAATACAAAATTCTAGATAATAAATTGGGGAAGTACCAATTTACTTTACCTTTCTTTTTTATGACTTTTCGTATCCATTAGGAGCAATGTACATCTTTATGTGTAGGGTGGGGGTATAATGTTATGATATGGAACTAATTATGATTCAAGCATGTTTTAATTTTTATTTATTAATTCTTCTTTATAAAGATCTCTGATTTATTGATTCTTATCTTGAAGCATTTTGAGTTATTGTGAGTTATGGAATTAAGTTAGAATATAAAATGATGAAAGCCTGATTGGAGGGATTTTTATTGACTATATTATGAATGCATGTTTTGATTATCAATGTGGATGAAAATACTTATGAATTTGCACACAAGAGCTTGAACTGTAAGGTTTTGAGCCTATAGGCATTTATTATCATTATATTATGTTTTATTTTCTTTCGTTGTGTGAATATGATACAAAGTTATGATTATAGAACTTGCTTTTCTTATGCATATTAAGACCATAATTTTTTAAATTAGGGGCATTAAGATGAAAAGGTTACCTAGATTACATCTTTGTTGAGCCATTTTCTTTGGTTTTACTTTACTTTTTTTTCCCTCAAATGTAACCAATTTTAAGCCTTAACCTTTTCTTTGGATTGTGTTAACTATATTACAAGTTAGTAAACAATTTTTTATTAGCCTTTTATTTATTTTTTACACCTTAAAGGATTGCATTTACTCAATTGTATAACTATTTAATTGAATAAGAAGTATCAAGAATGAATAAAGGCGTGAGCTTACATATTTAAATTTATATATTCTTATATGTTACTTTTCAATATTTCATATATTCTCCTTTTAAATTCGAACAAAATTGATTTATAGTGTTTTGAAATTATGAGAAGGAGAAAGAGAAGATACATGATACATTTTACACCTTACTTACATTCTATGAGGATATTTGAATTTGTTTGAACTAAAGGTTTGTATGATATTATGCAATTTTGTTCATGTTTATTAACCTAAATTCTATCCTTCACCATAACTTACCTAAACCTTATTACACCTTGTTTGAAAGACCCTTTGATTTTTGCCTTTAATTTATTTCATAGTGGTTGAGATACTAGCAAGCCTACGGTTAAGATTCCTTTTGTGTATTGATTTGAGAGTTTCATTGATGATCACCCTAAACACTTTCAGTAAATTAAGTGAATCTTTGGTGTGAAGGTGTTAAATTATGGGGAACTTGATTTCAATAAGGTTGTCACAATATCATTTTTGGTTTTGGCTTGTGGAAAATTGATTATGTAATTATTTGATTATAATCGTATTTTGATTTAATTTTTAATATGAATAAATAATTTGTAATGAATAAGAGGTGGATATTTAACAGATTTAATGTAATATGACATTTGAAATGTGAATAAATAGTTTGTAATGAATAAGTGGTGGATATTTAATAGATTTAATGAATTAGAATTATTATTTTCTGGAGGATAAGTAAATGCTTAAGTGTGGGGGAGTTGATAAGTAGTGCTTTAGTAATATTTTCAGTCCCATATGTAGTGTATTTTGTTTGTTTATTTTAGTATTTTTATTGATATTGGTAATTAACTTGTTCACATTTTATTTCTACGTCTATTTCTCTCACTCAGAGGAAAAAGAAATGAATTGAAAGAAGTTTGGAATAATTTAGAGCTATTTTGATTGATTTATGAAGTGCATGGTAGTATACATGGCCATGCTAGAGATTTTGGAGGTTTGTTGAGTGTTTCCTATAGAGCATACCCATGTTGACTAGAAACATATCTATGTTGAGTAGTAAAATGGCCATGTTGACCATACATTTCAATCTCTATACACATGTTAGATCCAAATATTGTTACAAATTAATTTGTAGAACACCATCATTAACACATCTGTGTTGAAGCTTGTTTATCTTTATAGATTTGAATTTCAAATTTCGAATGACAATATTAAGTGATACAAGAAGAGGAGAGTCTAACAAAACATTAGAAGACTCCATAGAACGACACAAAGAGAGAGAAATAACCAAGGAATCACTTTGGATCATATTTTCAAGAATTTAAAGTTATTCTTTTAATGATTTTAAGGATTTCAATCATGTTATCCTTGATTTTTTTTTCTTTAGCTTTATGGTTTTGTTGAATATGATTATGAGTCAAATTCTATGTGGCACCTGGATTAGATGAACTACAGGCTGGATATTGTAGTGACTTTTAATTTAACTTAATTTATTCTTTGTTTTCATTGAGATTCAATTGTGTATTTTTAAATTAAATTTGCGAGTATGTTGATTTATGTATGATTTCATATAATTATGATCAAGAAATCCAATATAGGAATAAATCTAACATAATTAAAAGAATTTACATGCAAACCTAAAGATAGGTCAATATAAATCTCCCAGTTTTTGTTCAAACCTAATATTAAAATTAATAAATCATTAGTGCAATTGTAGGGTTTTATTTAAAGAGAGATTTCAATTAATCAATCTAAAGTTAGGTATTAATAGTCTTAAGAAAGATATTACCATTATCAAGGAATTTCCACAATTAAATGAACTTATGAATAAATTGATTAGTGAAATATTAATTACATGAGAAGTCCTAGGGGGATTCGAATTCTAAATACTGTTTATTTTAATAGTTAATTTTTCACGTTTTTTCTATTTTAGTCTTTTGATTATGTTTACTTATCTTTAGTTTATAATATCACCTAAATTATAGGTTAGACAATAGGAAAAGAGTCATTACTAGTACTTAAGCCAGGTGCCAAAGTCCTCAAAATTAATTTTGATTTACTGAACTCTTGTAATATTCATATATCAAGTTGAATCTCAAGAGAACTAATAATTAGCTTCTTAATTTCAATTTTCCAAAAAAATGGGGGATTATGATTGATTAACTAATAAACTAAAATTAACAAGGAATCAAATTAATGTACTGAATATAAAGATTAAGAAATTTAATTTTAATTAACTCTGATTTAAGGAAAATATCACATCCAATTAAAACATTGATCATGGTCTAAAAAGAGTTATTTTCAAGTAGTTAGTCCAAAACATATTAGGATAGCCATAATAAATCTTAAATTTATGAAATTAATTAGTTTAAACCCAACATTCAAACCAAAACTTATCATAAATTGATTAGGCATGATAACATTCCATATCAATAGAATGATAAAAATAAGCTTAGGGAAAAAACTAAATCCTAAATTAAATAATTAAGATAGCAATACCTATTCAATTTTTTTCTTATTTCTCATAAGTTAAACATGTAAATTCGTAAATAACCTATTTTCTACTTGTACCAATCTTTCATGATATCTACATATCACTGAATTCATGGATAATTATAAAATAATTAATGTCAAATTAATTTTTTAGATTAATCAATATTAATTAGTCATGAAATATAAGAACACAAAATAAGAGATAATTGAATTAAAATAAAATCTTGGTTTAGAACCAAACCTCACAAGGTTACAACTAAGGTTTTGAATCCTTTTGAATCAGAATATTTGGAATTAGCTACTCATTGTTTTAGTTCCAGCACTTAGGGATGGCATTTGGGCCTAGGCTTGAGTTGACATGAGTTCAACAAGCCAGGTTAGGGATGACTAGGCCTTTGACCCTAATGGTTCAAAACATATCAGGCCTTGGGCTGGCCTTAAGCTCATGTTTTAAAATTTAAATGACATCATTTTACTTTAGAAGCAAAATGACATTGTTTTAGCTAAGGTTATTTTGTTTTTGATGAAGTAAAATGATGTTATTTTAGTCTAGGTTAACCTGTGTGATTTTCCCTTACCTTTTCTCCCTCTCTTGTGTTGTTTTATTCCCCTACCTTCAGATTTCAGACTTCAGTCTCTCTCTCTCTCTCTCAAACCACTCTTTTGGGGGCCGTCAACCTATAATCCACTTCACCTTCCTCCGTGTCCTTCACCGTCCTTTTCCAATCTTTGCACTCCCTCCTACAACCCATTCGGTGCATCACCATGCTGCCTTGCTTCCTTGCCACCCTATTGCAATCTTGTTTTGATTCCTCACCACCCACCTACTAAGGTAAAGCTCATTTGTCATATTTTGGTTTTTGAATCTTTTAATTGAAGATCGAATGTGAAATATTATAATTTCTAAGATCGTTGTTATCTGGGGAGTATGTTTCCTAAATTACACAGTCACATACACGGTACCTAGATTATATAAAATTTTCCCTATAAAAATTAAACATCCATTTTCAAATTGTTGCTTCAAATCAAACTAAGTTAGTTTTTAATAATTTATCTAAACTAATTACATTACAAATGATCAAGCTCTAATGAATCGTCTTAATTGTTCTTCTTTTAATGAAAAAAATTCTTTTGCTTGTTAAGCTAATTGTGATGAAACTAATTCATCAATTTAAATAGCACTCAAAAATAATTATTTTCCTCATACATTTATTTTGTACATTGTCCTCAATGTAAAAAATATGAATTGTGAAAGTAGACTTAAGGATACTAAAATTACAAAAAGAAGGAGGAAAGATAAATAAGAAAAATAAACTTATCTATGCCCTATATATCGCTTATGGTCTAAGGTAAATACAATTTACATATAAGACTATCCATTCCTTGTAAAAAAATACAAAGATGAAAAACCAAGATAAATCAAAAATAAAATTAAAATTACATAAAATGAAAGAAATACTCAATTAAAAGGAAAGTAATAACACATTAGCCACTATGATGAAGGTTTAATGTCTTTGAGCTTTTCCTCTATCTCCTCTTCTTAAGGCACATCAACTTCTAATGGAAGCTTGATTCTCTCTGATTTGTTTCCTTTCATAACAACAAGAGCATTATCTATCCATTAACATATAGCCTCTATTGACCTTTTTAATAATCTCATATATCTAACCATGTTAAGGTTAATAACAACTATGTGACAATCCAAATAGCTCCCTAGCAGAGTATCAATTCTACTTAAGTTCTTTCTGACCGATTCAAATAAGTCAGTCCATAAATAGCTCCCTTTTTTCTAATGCCTATTCGTTCTAAATATTCAAAAAACAGTAACCTAGGTCACAGAGTCTCTTATCCGGCATACGTTATAGCTAAAATATGTCTATAAGGGTTACCAAACTATTTCTCTCTCTCCTCCCGTGATTGTATAAAAGATTAATCTATGTAGATACTTAAGGGTTATAAATAGAATGTGGGTATGCTTACTGTTAGATAGGTTATAAATAATTGTTTATGCTAATATGAATGATAAAAATTATTGAGGGATATGATTGGCTAACTAAGTAAGGAATTCTTTTATATCACTCTTATACTCCTCTATTTTAGTATAATTAAGTTTAAAAAACATGCATTATTGATATGAATTATAGTGTGTTTTATAAGTTGTAGTGTGTTTTAAAGTGTTTTCTTAGGTGTTAATCATATATTTAGGACTTAGATATATGCCTTTACTAGTTTTTGTGTATTTTTTAATTTTTTATTAGGGTAAGAATTAGATTTTAATGCATGCTTTAGGGGATATTTACTGTGATTTGATGATGGGTAGAGACAGGAAATTCTAAGAAAAATGAAGAAGTAGACAAATAAATGAAATAGTCATAACTGTACTTTATGCGCGATCATGTAGGATGCATGCTGGAAAGTTAAAGGATCCATGTCATGATCATGTGTCCATTCATGATTGTGATAGAGAGTGCATAGGAATTCAATGCACAATCGTACAAATGACAAAATTCCATGTTGAAAGATTTTTGTATTTTTGATTATCTAAGATTATTTTTGAAACAAAAACAAGTGTGGAATTTTCTAAAGAGCAAGGAAAAACACAAGAGTCGAATGAAAAATACAAAAGAGGAGATCAGAGAGAGAAAATTCCTAAAGAGCAAAAGTTGTAGAATTTTCCATTTTAAAGACAAGTAAGAGAAAACATTCAGAATTCAACCTTCCATTCTTTTCTTTTCTTTCCTTATTATTTTTGGATGTTAGAGATAAATCAATTGGGATGTATAGTTTTAGTTATGGACTGCTAAACTTATTTTAGGGATTAATCTTGAATTATTTGTTAAAATTTACATTCTTGATTTAATAGACATATTCTTTGTGATGTTTATTATTTTATTTTAATCTGAATCGAGAGGTTAGATTGAATTATCTGTGTTATGTTACACAGTGTGAGCTGGTACCATAATAGACCAATAAATATCAAATTAACAGGAAATTAAAGAGAGATCTTAATTGGTTTTTACTTAACCTTAGGATAACTTCAAATCTAGTTAGAAAGTTAAGAAGAGTTTTGATAGATCGAGAGGTTACAATTTAGTTCTTATCTATTTTAATTAAGATTAATTAGTTAAATCTTGAGAGAGGGAAATCATAACTATTGAATATAACCTAGAAGGTTAAGTAAACATAACAAGGAGAAGTAGTTCCTAAGCTTTTATCATTGATTAATCAACAATTCCACTGTTGCTTGTTTAATTATTCAATTATTAATTATTAATTTATCTTATTTTATAATTTTTTATTATATCATATTTTTTAACTTAAGCAAATTGTTACAAGAATTTTTAAGTGAGTAATATAATCCTCATAGGAATAATACTTTTTTGTACTATAAGATATGATTCGTATGATTGTGGTATAGATAAGTTAAAACTAAACTTCAATAAGTTTTTTTGTGTTGTTTTCAGGGATTGATAAGTTAGCATCTAGTGTAGTTTAAGTTATGTTGATCTATAGATTTTAACACTTCTTTGTAGAAAAATATGGATTTTAAAACTTTTCTTGTGTGATTGTAGGTGTATGAAGCAAGAATGACAAAGAGATTAAGCAAAATCTTAGATACAAAAGTTATTGGAACCGCCAAGCAAGAGAAGGAGATTTAAAAAGCAAGAATCCAAGAAGCTATAGAGAGATCAATGGTTGAAGAAGGGAACCAAGAAGGTCAGCAACGAACCCTTATGGACTTTATAAGGTTGAGGGTTAATGTTAATTAATAAGGGATCATAAGACCACTAGTGTATATAATAACTTTTGAGATTAAACTAACCTACTAAATATGTTGTAAACCAATGTCCAATTTTATGGACTAATTAATGAGGATCCTATTACTCATTTGGCCAATTTTTTAGAGATATGCAACACGTTTAGGTATAATGGGTTATCAAAGATGCATCAACGATAAGGTTATGCCTATTCACACTTAAAGATCGAGCCAAAGTATGGTTGAATTATCTTAGCCCAAAAAATAAGACCAATTTGGAATAGTTGGCATAATCCTTTTTGGCTAAATTCTTCCTCTTAAAAAAGACTACTAAGATTATAAAGGAGATAAAAACATTTTCTAGCAAAGTGAAAGGGAATCATTGTACAAATCTTGAGAAATATTCAAGGAGTTGCCCACACCATAACTTACCTAAGGAGTTCTTTTTGCAATCATTCTACAATATAATAAATCCATCTATTAGAGGTACCATTAATTTAGTAGCGACAGGTTCATTAATGAGGAAGAAAATTGATGCTATATGAGATTTGTTAGAGGAGATGGAAAACAATAGCTATCTATAGATGTTAGTGAAGAGCAGACAACAACTAACCTTTAGAGATTAGAAGGGAGTACTTTCTATTGATTCAGTGATCACATTATAGGCTAAAATAGTAAAATTAACCAACCAAATAAACATCTTGAAAGCCACTTCTACCAATCCATTTAAAGCAATAAAGCATGGATGTGAACTATGTGGTCAAGAAGGCCATATTACAATTGATTGCATCCTAGTAGAGAGCAATAACATAGAGTAGCTCAGTTACATAGCAGCACGACTTGGTTGGTGATATGTGCTTAAATGTTGATTCATTTGATTTACTAAACTTAGTGATTAATGCCTTAGAAATGACTAAGTGTTGGAATCCTTCCCCGGGCGGGTCACGGGCCCGACGTCCTACGTGACCTCTGGACGCGTTCCCACGAGGGAGGAATTCCCCACTAGGTCAAACTTAAAACAAATAAACTCATTTAACTTACCTCCAAATAAAATTAGAGGTAGATCATAAGAAAATTCAATAAATGTTGACCCC
>JAOQML010007077.1:0-12532 GCA_027568935.1 Erythroxylum urbanii | reverse complement strand
CCCTTGGCAGACCGAAATCCTCCAACATCAGTGTTGGACAGTGTCTACTTATGTCCTCGGACAAATTGGTATTTAATGTAAAAAATGCTTTTGTTATTTAAAAAGTAAAATGCTTTGTAGGTTATATCTAAAAATGGTACAGTAACAAATTTTGGGATGATTTTAGAGATACCACTTGATAGACACAACAACAGAACATACTATTAGCTTTTTTTTTTTGCGACGAATTTGAAATTGCCACTAAATGTCGACTTCTGGTGACGATTTAAACATTCGTCTCTTAAAGTCGTGGTTTTGGCGATGTTAAAGAAAATCGTCGCTAAAGTAGTTTATTTGACCATGATTTTCCAGAGTCGTCACAAAAACTGGCTAATTTTGTGACAATTTACTTATGTCATCACCAAAGGTCGAACGTTTAGTGACAAGAATTTCAAACATTGCAAAATATTCAAACTTTTTGCGACTAAATAAATAATTCATCTCCAAATATAAACTTTTGATGACTAAACTTTGAAATCATTGCAAAAAGTCGAGACTAATGAATTTATAAGTAATAATGTTAATTTGATAATTTTTAATGGTAAATGTGCTTAAAAATCCTAAGGTTAATTATAATTGACATTTATATGTGATTTTTCTATTTTGACTTTTTTCTTTATAAATTTGTTTAAATATATAGTTATTGCAATAAAACTCTATAAATTATCTTTTTGGATATAAAATTATAAATATACCTAAAATTTTACATATTAATAAGATAAAAATAATAAATTTAAGTTGACTACTATTCTTAATCATTAATATTTATTAACGATAAAATAATAATACATAAAAATATTAAAAATGGTAAGCAATATAATATAATGATATATGCAGGTAATTAGTAAAAGATTTTAGTTAGAAGTTTAACCATTTTTACAGGTAAATAACAACAAAATCATCATCATCATACATTAATGTCAATGACTGTATAAAAGTAGAAACAAGTTTGGTGAACAAAAATATCATTTATATTTTTATTTATTTTTTAATATATATGATTTCATAATTTATTATGGTCTCACAAAACTATATATATTATGTATAATTTCTATAGTAATTTATGTTTATGATATATTTAAAAAATTAGCAAAATCTAAAAATTTGTAAAAAAGTATAGTATTGACGATTTCATAAATTGTTAGCCAAATATACGGCTATCGATTTATAATGACATTCTTAAAAATCAAATTTAATATTATTCACATTGATTGTAAGTATAAAAAAAAATTTACTTAACAAAAATGTCATTTAAAAAATTTATAAAATAAAACAACACAAAATTTATGCATATTGCTTTTATTTATACTTTTTATTATAAACTTTTAATATAAATGATATGAAGTTTATTTGGTCTCACAAAAGTCATTTATTATGTATAAATTCTTTACAATTTCATAAAAATGTTACATTACAAAAAAATTACTAAAACTATAAAATTTTAAAATTTTATATTATTGATGACGATTATGTAAAATTGTTAATGTTACAGCCTTAAAAAATTAGATGAAAACGACATCGTTTGTTCAAAGACAAACAATGCCTTTTCGTTAACATTATAATCCTCCCACCTGACCTCCTCCTCCCCATTTCGTTTTGCCTCCCCTTTTATTTTCCTTCAATGTTTTTTAGGCGAACCTTTGCTTGAAATATTGTTTTCTCTTTATCCATTCATCGTCTTCATTTTATCTTCCATCGTCTCCCTACAAGTGTAGTCGAGGTAAGTAGTTTGTTTGATTTTGTATTGTGCTTTATTTATGGTTTTAATGTTGTTGTTAAACGGTATGCTCATGGTCGGTTTTTTCGTGAACCTTTGAATTGTTTGCATATAAATGGACTGATAATGTTGTTTGTATGTGTTAATGTTGGTGAAGAAAGGGAAAAGACAAATTATTTGTTGTAGTTAGGGTTTAATTTTTGAGGCCTATAAGGTGTTCGATGAAAGTCCTCTTATATTTTTAGTGTTCTATTTTAATAAGGAATGAATTACCTTTCCACGCATGCTTTGAGTGTTCTGTTTTTAGTGTCAAAAACATTCAAGAAATGTTAATGTTGTTGGCCTATTAATGTTATTTAAGTGTTATGCTTTTAGTGTTCAAAACATTCAAGAAATTTAAGACCATTGAACCTTGTAATAAACGTAATCTCCAAATAAAGAGACATAAAAGAACTTATGATACATATTTAAATTATACTAAAATAATCAATAAATGTTTATTGAAGTTCTCCTTTAAATGATCCAACAATATATGTAAATAAACATAATTGTTGCTCTTTCCTTTTATCATGTAATTAGTAATTAAATATACTCTAATCAGTAAATTTCAATACAATCTATATACAAAATATATACAAAATCATGTTATCTCAATTAGAGCATTCCATAATCGTATTTCTTCTTGAACTAATGATTACCACTTATTAAACATAACCTATGATATGTTACAACATGATTAACTAATGATTATCACTTATTAAACATCACCTATTATATGATTTTGATGATATATTATTGTAATAATAGTGATAAGTCCTCTTTTTATCTTTCATTTAATTATATCATCTTCATTATGTCTTTTTTATCAAAATTCATTTCTCTATTTTTATTTTAAAATTGTAACAAAATTATCACTACACGATACAACTTATTTGAAATATGCATAATACGAAAGGAAGATTAATAAGTAATATCCACATTTTCTAATTAAAAGAAATGTAGGGTATTATGCTATGACTAATTAGAGTATGTTTGAGGTGAAAAAAAATGATTGAAGATAATGGAGTTGACACCTACCTAACTGAAAGAAAGATAGGAAGACTAAAAGGAGCGAACCTTAATTATTCTAACCAAATGTTCAAACACAAAATTAAGAAGTTATTATGCATCCTAATTTATTTGCCTAAATCTTGTAATACTAATGAATTATTAAATAAGGTAGACTTTTGGGGTGAAGCTTATTAAACACAAAAGAAGAAATATTAGACATTTTTTTCAACTAACTTAAAGAAAATAACTTAAAAGAGATAAAGGTCTAAAGAGATGACGCCTAATGAATTAGATTGACTTTTAATTTGTTATTAATGCTAAGGATCATGACTTAAAGATTAATATGCATGTACCTAGGGTTTGATTGGATTGACTTTGAGTTTGACATATATTAAGATTGGAAGTTAGTTTTATAAATGAATGCTTAAGAGTACGAATTATTCTTGGACTAAGGGTTTGGAAATTAAGAGACTAAAACTTAGAAAAAAAACAAGGCGATATGGGTTATATATGTTGAATAGGTTGATTGAATGTGAATATGTGTTAGGAACTTTGTTTTACTATTTCCTATAAGATGTTAGACTAAAGTTCACTTTGAATATCTAATGTCACTCTCAGATCATAGTCCTCTCAATCCATCACTGCCATAAAGTCATTAAAACTTTATTAATAGTAAGCTGCTAGTTATATGTCCAAAAACTTTAGTTATAAGCATTTTCTACATTTTAAGTCCTAAAACCCAACTCTAAGAACAAGTGTATTATATTAAATACCAAATTGCCTTTTTTGCAGGCCATGTTTTTTGTTAAAGAGCGTCGATAATCATCCAACTTCTTCTTTGTAGTCTGCGGTTGTCCATCTATCAAGGTAATTCGTCCAGCCAATTAATTTCTACCATATGTTTTGCTTTAATAGTAGGAGTATTTGTGTTTGGGTTTTGTATGAAGGCAAAGGAGGCATTGGTTTTGTGTTGTTGTTTGCAATATTCTTAGAATCATTGATGGTATTTTTGTTTGTATTGTTGTACTGACTAATTAAAAAGTAGCAACTTGTATACTCGTGTAAAAATCACAATGACTTGAGGCATAATAAACCCGTAAGATAGTATATAGACTGAAAACTTGTGATATAACTCCAATGAGGCTTATCGGTGAAATATTCCACGAGCCTAGGAGTCACAGCGAGATGTCTCTTTCTCGATTCATAGCTGTAAACAACGTCACGTACCGTAGTGTTGTTTTGAATTCAAACTTAGTATAAGAACTTGTATTGATTAATCGAGAAGTAGTAACTTGTATTGATTTATCATTATGTTCTATAGAATGAGAATTGCATTTAATAATTTGGTTGTTTAATTTTAATTGTATAGCTAGATGGATAAAAGATGGATGTCTCATTAAAAATGGTCCACTGAATACGTAGGAGTTAAGAGTTTCATGCAATTTGTAAAAGATCAAATAGGTGATGAATATCGTATTCGTTGTTCATGCATAGATAGCTTAAATGTCGACATGCTAAGTCAAGATGTGGTATATAATTACTTGTTAATATGAGGCATAGATAAATTCTATACTCCATGGCTTTATCATGTCGAACATAAGGAAGCAAGTTGTAGTAGATGTGTTGGTACAAGTGTTGATGATAGTAACAATAATGATGTAGATGATGATGATGATGGGATTGGTGAGATGCTAGAGGATTATGAGAATTATATGGAGACTATGAATGAAACTGGTTTGCTTAACATAATTGGTAGTATTATAGAAGAAAATTTTTGGAAGTTATTAAAAGTTGCTTAAGAAGAATTATATCTAGGATGCCGGAATTTCTCATAGCTATCTTTTGTTGTCAAGTTGTTGCATTTGAAGGTCTATAATAAATGGAGTAACAAGTCTTTTGATATGTTAATTAACTTGCTCAATGATGCATTACGTATTGGACACAAATTGTCTAAATCTTACAATGATACCTATTAGCAACATATTGTTGACAATAAAATAACAACATAATGAATTCCTTTGCAAAAACTTTATCTTATATCTAACCATATAGAATCTCTGTCGTTTGTTATTTATAGTTTTTATAAAAATCAGAATGGAATCAATGAAGTACCTTAAGTACCAACAATAGCAAACATATATTGTAGGTGATTGAATAAAATAATGCAATTTATACAATTTTTAAGTGTTAAAGAAATTATTTACACAATAAATTAAAACTTGGTCTTAAAAATATGGGTAAGAGAAGATAAATTGATACTTGTCATTGCTTAAACACAAACAATAGGAAATATAATCATCTTCACATACCAAATTCATACAATTAACAAATCATGAAAAATAATGAACGAAACACGTAAGAAATTTGTCTAATGTGATTCAAAATATGGGGCCAAAGATCTAATCATCTTTTATTATGATTTGTTAATGTTTTGTCAAATGTTTCGAAATGATATAAGGAAAAAATTGACAATTTCTTTATGTTGTTATTTTATTTTATATTGGAAAACCATTGAGAAATCATTTTATATCATTATAGATATTTAATATAATGGCACCTAGTAGAAACTACGGAAAGAAGGTGGCAACTAGCAAAGTTGTTCCTCCCCCACAACAACTAAATCAATCCAACCCTATCCAATAACAACAACCGAATTTCATCCACTATGGAATCTAGTCAGTAACAACCACTATCTACCTCAACTAGTGTTGAGGGATCTTTAGGTCTGTTAATTTTTACCACCTATAATTAGACTTATGCTCAAATATATATTTACATGTTTAGCGTTTTTTCTTATCATTATTCTTTTGTTGTCAAGTTCCAATATCAACATCATAAAAAGAGGTAGAGGCATCGCTAATGGTTATTAGTTGTAAAGCATGAATGTTGCAATGAATAACAAGTTTTTTATGCATATTGATACCTTGTAAGGTTGTCCTGTTGACAAGATTCAATCGACAAAATTGTTCAGTGAGTTAGAGGTCATTGTTAGGATTGAATTGCTTTGCCTTCAGCATGCCAAGCAGTTGAAGTAAGACAACTTGCTACAGAATGCTTTGGATAAAGTTTTGGTAATTTTTCAATTTATTTAATTATATGCAATTTTGTTTTACTTATTTAAGGATTAATTTAAATTTTACTTGTTAACAAATGAAGCTCAATATAGTCGATATCGAAAACCCTAAAGTTTCAAGTTGTGTGAGTTCACTATTGAAACAAAAGTTCAAGGATCATTGTTATCGACTACATAAATACTACAAACCTTTTCCTTCAGATGAGGAGGCAAGGAGACACGTTCTCGAATGGGTGACTCCAGAAAATTTAAGCAAAATGTGTGATTATTGGGCCTCTGTCAACGTTAAAGTATGTCTTTTTTCTCTTCACATTTGCTTCCATTAATCTCGTTACATAATTTAATGACTATTTCTTCTATTTATTTAGGAAAAAGTGTGAGAATGTCATGATTAACAGAAAAAAAATAAAAACTCCTCACAATCAAGGCTCCAAACCATTTGTTTAGAAACTATAATTATATTAGTAGGTATAATATTATTTATTGTGTTTTTTTTTCATAAAACAGAGTCAAAATGAACTACATGGTGAAGAGTGTGATAGGATCATACTCTACAAACTGACACACTACAAGGAAGGTGAGGTTAGACACTTGAATAAGCGCAGAATAATTATGTAAGTATAAAATTTTGTTTAAATTTTAACTTTGTTTATTTGTGTAGTACTAATTAATAATATTTGACTTAAATATTATTTTTTTTAAAATTTTAGAATAAGATGCAAAAATTGTTGTAAAGATTGTTGTCTAACGAAAATGAATCAAATGCAGATGACATTTGCAACAACGTGTTTAGTACAAGATTCAACTACATTAAAGGTCTTGAGTTTGGCTCTAAGCCAACTATTTCATCCTTATCAAGACTAGCATATGTCGACCGTCTTCAAGAGGAGAACTTGTCGCTTAGGGCTAAATTAGAAAGTAATGAAAAAAAATTATAACGTACTGAATGAAAGTTGGCCAAGCTTGCAATGGTGGTCAAACAAATAATGAGCTCAAATTATGTAAGTAGCAGTGACGATGAAAACAACTCTTAGTTTGTATATAAGTATTTTTGTCAATGTTTGTAATTAACATTTATTGATATTTAATTGTTTATATAAAATGATTCTAATTTATAATTATATTTTCGTATAATAAATTATAAAAAATCTAAATATTATAAACAATATCATGGATTAAAAATGTGACCAATAATTAAAATTAACATGATAAAATTTTTAGCAATAATATTTGTTAAAAAATTAAAAACATAACTAAAAAGATTTGGCTACGTTTCACAAGACATAAACATTGCCAAAATTTTTCTGCTATGTTTTGTAAAGCGTTGCCAATAAGTTTTAGTGACATTTTATAAAACTTAGCTAAAAAATTTTCCCGATGAAAATATAATCGTCGCAAATAATGTTTTGCGACAATAACAATTTCGTCAGTAAAAGTTATTACCTACATTTACGTTAACGTAGCTAATAACATTTTTTCATGAAACAAAAGTGTAACAAAATATTATTGGTGACAATTTTATGTAATGTCGCCTATCCGTTTTTGCTTCATATTATTCTCATTGCAAAATATTAATTGCGATGATTTGGTAAAAACATCACCTATAGTTTTTTGCTACTGAAATTTTGCGATGATATGTTTTACGATTTAGTATCGTTGCTAAATATTTTTAATGACGACTTCTGAATTTTATCCATGAATAAAAGCCTATTATGTTGTAGTGCCTGAAAAGGACAAGGAGAAGAGAGGAGAAGAGAACAAAGTATAAATTTATTTCAAATTCATGAGAAAAAAATGAATCAGTGAGCAGTGTGGATTCATGTTCTTTCGACGGTATGTTCTACGATTTAGTATCGTTGCCAAATATTTTTGACAACTTCTGTAATTTTGGCGACGAATAAAAGCATATTCTGTTGTAGTTCCTAAAAAGAACAATGAGAAGAGAAGAGAACAAAGTACAAATTTCCTTCGAATTCATGAGAAAAAAATGAATCAGTGAGCAGTGTGGGTTTATGTTCTTTCTGAAACAGATGTCTAACATTTCACCCAAACTTTTTGTGTGGTGCTCTTCCCCTTTTTATTTTCCTGTGTCTATTTCTAACTTTCTTATATTTCATTTTCTCAAGAAAACAAAATAAAAAATTTCCAAAAATTAAAATTGAAGGTAATAAGGTGTAGATATTTTCATGAACCCCCACAATAGCCTCACCTTTCTCTTTGTCTCTTCTATTTTTATAATTTTTTTTACTATTTAAAAGAAATAAACAACAAAATAAAAACTGAAAAATCATGTTAGCAAAAACTCTTCCACTAAAATCACTTGTACAAGTCTCTAATCGTTACTATTTTCTTGTTTTTGTTTAAGGAAAATTTAATCAAATTTATAATCCGCATTAGTTATAAAACAAAATTATCAGGAATGATGAAATGTTGTACATTTGTAAGTCACCTTTCCCTAAGGAACATGTCTGCTTGGTGTTGAACATGTAATGAGTAGGGTTGATAAAATAGTCTAACCCTCAGTCACCCTGGCCGAAAGTTAACAAATTGATTCTCAAGTTGAATTCAAATTTTTTATTTTAAAATTTTTAAATTTCATCTTGAGTTTTATGATCTAATTTAGCCTAAAGTCCAAACTCAGTTATATAAAAAATGACATAATTTTTGTTAAACAAAATGAAAACATTTCATTACTAATAAAAAATGACTTGAGACCCCTATTCCTATAAACCTCCTTTTCTAGATCCTATTACTCCACTCCTCATCTCCTCCCTAGCCCTAGCATTATTTCTCTCTGTCTCTCTCACTTTCAAACTAATTGCTCTTATTATTCCTCTCATTCTCTCTATGATTTCATCTCACTTTCAGGGAGCTCTAAACTCTCAACTACCCTAGTTTTTGTCTCTCTTAATCTCTCACTCTCAATTGGGTAATTGTTCTTCTTCTTCAATCAGTTCATTGAGTCAGAAACTATTTGATTGTTTGCATATTTAATTTTTAATTTGATATTAGTTTATGTCCTATTATTTATTTTCCTGGTCTTTTTCATCTTTATATTCTAGCTAGTAATCATATAGGAACAAAAATAATCGAAAGCATATGATAGTATCTTTCAAAGAGCACTTTGTTATATGGCTATTAGTGATTCAAAAAGGTGCTAGTGATGGTTCCTTCTTATGCTAGTTGGTGAGACATTCAACGAGAGTACCATTACTACATGCTGAACATGTTGTGAAAAAATGAATATGTGCAAAGATAAATCCCAAAGATGAGTTCATGTATTTTGTTCTTGAAATTTGAAGCGTATGGGTAGATAAATTTTTTTAAACACTTATCTATCACAAATAACCATAGTTCGTTAGTTCATTGAATGTAGAATTAGTCTCACCTTTTATTCATCTCGTTGTATAATTATTTGATTATATTCTCACCTTTTATAAAATTCATAATTGTTATCAAATAATGTCATGTGCATAAAATTAATTTTTTTCATTACACAAAATTCATGATATAAAATTTAGTTGTAAAAAATGGTTGGTTAGAAGAATTCGAGCATTCTTAGATGAGGCTTTTTGCAAATTTAAAAACTAAGTGGATTCATACTAATAATAAGCATAACTCAAAACAAATATAGACTTTTGTCATTTCAAAATTATGTATGCTCCAATGTCAATAGTTGTGTGTTAAAAGATTCAACATTGAGTGGCTTATTATCACTTTTTTGCTTTACTTGTTTAGCTTTTTGTTAATATTAATAAACTAGATGTTTTTTGTTAGGGTTTCTTTGTAACTTTTAACCTTAGTGTATTATTCATTTAACTTGTTTTATCACTCTAATAACTTTAATTTAGTTTCAATGGCTTAATTAAAATGATTTTTTTGTTTCATTTTTGGTACATTATGTTTGGTTTGCTAAGGTGTTTAGCATGTCTCTATTTTGGTTTATGAGTGTTTCTATTTGTGCAAACCAATTTCTTCTCATCTTGTTAAATCTACATTTGGAAGCTACTCCTTTTCTCCCATTGGTTAAAGTGTTAGATTATCTCTCATGTACTTGTTTCTTAAATGTGTACATGTAGGTATAAATATAGCACCAAAATATGAAATGTATGCTATCCTTATTAATTGAACCTTCATAATAGTAAGAGAGGTTCTTATCTTTCTAACCTTTACAAGGCTAACACTTTTGTAAGATTGGTGAATTGAGTCTGAGAGCAAAATTACCTTCTTTTTCCAAATCGCCTTCAAATGTATCCATATAACTAGGCCTTAATCAACCTTCATTAAGTTATCATACCAATTTCACATAAGGTGATTTATTAGTCTTAAATCTTCTTAATCTCAAAGTAGACTTTTGTTAATTTTTGAAGGCATGGATTAGCCACTTATATCAAAAGCATAGTTTGTATAAACGTTGACTATGTCATTGTTGGGTAGGATCACTTCTTATTTCGCTCATGTTTGATTGATTAGGATGATCTGAATTTGCTGTATGTATATGTATTTATATGAATTGGTTTCATGATTATCGTGTACTCAAACATATGAAATTTCTTTCGTTGATTGTATAGCTATATTATCATATACATTCTCAGACATCCATGTTCATCATATCTTATTTATAACTATTTTATATGGTGAGCATTATCATTCAACAATACAAGGAAGCACAATAGAGAGTTCTAACAGTAACTGGTAATATACTAAATAAAGAAATAATTCATGCTAAAGGAACCATTTTCTCTTGCGAAACCTTTTTCACTCTCCAAATCCAATTTTTATTCTCTCTCTAAATCCTCAGTTTTAGCCTTTGTCCTTTTCCATCCACAATACCTGATTTTTTCTTCCTTCTAAATTCTCAAAAAGCGACCATCATCGAAACAAAAACTTGGGACACATGAGGCTATAATCAAAATGAACTGGAGCTAGAGATGGCATAGATTGTTAAAGTTTCAAAGGAGGAGCCTCAGTATGATGAGGATTTTATTGTTGTTACGGTAAGACATCTTTAATAAATTCTCTTCTCATGGCATATGAATAGTTATATCTAATTCTCATATTGATGGGTCTTAGCTTATTTTTTTAGCTTGGTTTTACTTTATGATGCTATTCATTTTGTTTCTAAATAGTTTGATTTTCCTTTATGATATTTTCTATTGTATATAACTCCCTTCTCACTCGCATCACCTAGTATCTATTGAATTTGATTGTGGGAAGTTCATCTATGATTAGTACAGAGATTTATATAGAGATTTTTTTAATGCCAATTTGCAAAGAATTTCAACTTCAAAATTGATTTCAAATGTGCTTTTTTTAGTGATACCACTAATTAGTTTCTTTAATAATATTATTTTTTCTTTCTTTTTTAGCATGGCCTAGCTCGATTGTGCTTTAGATAGCTTTATCTAAAGCTTGATTGGACTCAAACTAGAGTTATGAATCTCAGACCCAGTTAGGTCACGAGTTGAACTTGAGCCTCTATATAAGTTTTTAAGTTAGGCTCAGGCTTATAGGGAACCAAACTCAATCCAACCTAATGTCATCCTTAGTTGGTAGCTTGATGATGGACGAGAGATTACTCTATACGTGTCGTCTCACACATATTGTGATTTTGATAATGAAGAAGGGATTAAAGGTAACAAAAGAAGGAGTAAAGGAAATCTGAAATATCGTAGCATATTAGAGTATGACATCTAAAAGAGTTAAAATTTTTGAAAAAAACTATAAAAACACTACGCTTTTTGTAAACAAATAAGTTAGTTTTAGATTGTCTTACCATATAAAATTTAACATTCAAAATGTTAAGAGTTGGCAACTAAGTATATTAAGGTGCTTATCAAGTTAAGAAAAAGAGATCTCAATATACTTGCTTGTCAAAAGAAGAACAATAAGAGTTGGATAAAGCAATTTGTGCAAAGTTAGCAATATTTCATAATGTTATTGACTTGTTTTCAAAAACAAAATATCCAACTTCACACATTAGCCTTAGCCATGTACGTACAATTAAGCTAGCATTATTTAGTTAGATTTTTTATCAGGTGATTCCGAATATGGTAGAGTAGATGATAGAAAAATTCAATTCTTATTGGTCTATGATAGTGCTATGATGGCAGTCGTTTCTATGTTAAACCTAAGGTATAAGGAGGGCCTTCAATTCTTTTATTGTTAATTAATGGTGATTATGTTGAATGACATATTGATTTTTATTAAACATTTGTGGTATAATTTATTTAATAATTATTTATTTAAAATGGACAAAGAGCATGATTACAATAGTTGGGTATGAACTTCATTTGTTGTTATACATCATCATCGTCATCATTAACTACTAGAAGTCTGAGACTCCTTTCTAAGTAATTTATCAAAGAAAAAAGTGTTGAAACTTATAATAAGATAGAGTTAGATAAATATTTGGATGCAAAGATTGTGTCCTTTATTAATAATGAGCAATCTGACATATTATTGTAGTGGAATTCATGTAGAGGTTGATATCAGATTAATAATAACTTGCACAAAACCTCTTACCAATTTTAATATCTATTATTGTTTTCGGGTCTACTCTTAGTATTAGTGGTAAGTGTTAGACCCCTAAACTTCGGAGCAGCTCTCAGCGACCTCCAATGAGGAGCCTTAGGGGGGAGGTTAGCTGGATT
>JAOQML010007062.1:0-12534 GCA_027568935.1 Erythroxylum urbanii | reverse complement strand
TCTCACCGAAAGTGCCCAACGAGCTGTTTTTCTCACTGAAGGTACCCAACGGGCTATTTTTCCCACCAAAGTGCCTTTGTGATTGTGCCAACGAGCTATTTTCCCCCCCAAAGGTGTGCCAACAGGCTGATTATCCCACCGAAGGTGTCCCAACGGGCTGTTTTGCCCACCGAAGGTGTGCCAACGGGCTGTTTTTCCCACCGAAGTTATTCAACGGGCTGTTTTTCCCATCGAAGGTTCCTAAAGGGCTATTTTTCCCACTGAAGGTGCCCAAAGGGCTTTTTTTCCCATTGAAAGTGCCCTAAGGCCGTGCCAACGGGCTATTTTTCCTACCGAAGATGTGCCAACGAGTTGTTTTTCCCACTGAAAGTGCCTAATGGGTTGTTTTTCCCGCCGAAGGTACCCAACGGGCTGTTTTTAAATCGAAAATGCTTTACGGGCATGCCATCGGGCTATTTTGGCCACAGAAGATGAGCCAACGAGCTATTTTTCCTACTGAAGGTGCTCAACTGGCTGTTTTTTCGACCGAAGGTGCCCAACGGGCTGTTTTTCTTATCGAAAGTGCCTTGCGGTCGTGCCAACGGGCTATTTGGCCCAAACGAAGGTGTGCCAACAGGCTATTTTTCTTACCAAAAGTGACTTGCGGCCGTGCCACTGGGCTGTTTTGCCCACCGAATGCATGTCAATGGGCTATGTTTCCCATCGAAGGTGCCCAACGGATTGTTTCTCCCATCAAAAATGCTTTGTGGCCATGCTAACGGGCTGTTTTTCCCACCAAAGGTGCCCAACGGGCTGTTTTCCCTATGAAGGCGCCCAACGGGCTACTTTTCCCACCGAAAGTGCCTTGTGGCAGTGCCAACGAGGTTTTCTCCCACCGAAGATGGCCAACGGGCTATTTTTGTCGTCGAAAGTGCCTTGCGGGTTGTTTTTCCCACCGAAGGAGCCCAACGGCCTGTTTTTCTCACCGAAAGTGCATTGCGGCTGTGCCAACGGGCTGTTTTGCCCACCGAAGGTTTGCCAACTGGTAGTTTTTCCCACCAAAGTTGGGCAACGGACTGTTTTTCCCACCGAAGTTTATCCAACGGGCTATTTTTCCCACCAAAAGTGCCTTGCAGGCATGCCAACGGGCGGTTTTGCACATCCAAGGTTTGCCAACGGGCTATTTTTCCCACTAAAAGTGCCCTATGGCCATGCCACTAGGTGGTTTTGACCACCGATGGTGTGCTAACGGGCTCTTTTTCCCACTGCAACTTCTCGACGGGCTGTTTTTCCCACTGAAGGTGCCCAACGGGTCGTTTTCCCACCCAAAGTGCCTTGGGGTTATGCCAAGGGGTTGTTTTTCCCAACGAAAGTACCTTGCAGTCGTGCCAATGGGCTGTTTTGCCACAACGAAGGTGTGCCAACGGTATGTTTTTCTCACCGAAAGTGCCTTGCGGCCGTGCCACAGGGCTGTTTAGCCCACTGAAGGCATGCCAACAGGCGGTTTTTCCCACCGCAAGTGCCCGTCGGGCTATTTTTCCCACTGAGGTTGCCCAACGGGTTGTTTTCCCAAGCAAAGCACCTTGCGGCTGTGCCAACGGGCTGTTTTGCCCACCAAAGGTGTGACAACGAGCTATTTTTCCCACCAAAAGTGCCTTGCGGCTGTGCCAACTGGTTGTTTTGAACACCAAAGGTGTGCCAATGGGCTATTTTGCCACAACGAAGGTGTGCCAACGGGCTATTTTTCTCATCGAAAGTGCCTTGTGGTCGTGCCAACGGGCTATTTTGCCACAACAAAGGTGTGCCAACGGGATATTTTTCTCACCGAAAGTGCCTTGCGGCCATGTCACTGGGCGCTTTTGTCCACTGAAGGCGTGCCAACAGGTTGTTTTTCCCACAACAAGTGCCTGACGGGCTATTTTTCCCACTGAAGGTTCCCAACGGATTGTTTTTTCCAAGAAAAGTGCCTTACGGCTGTGCCAACGTGCTGTTTTTCTCGCTGAAGGTGTGCCAGGGCTGTTTTTCCCACCAAAGGTGCCCAACGGGCTATTTTTCTCACCGAAAGTGCCTTGCGGTCGTGCCAACGTGCTGTTTTGCCCACTGAAAATGCCTTGCGGCCATGCCAACCGGCTTTTCTTCCCATCGAAAGTGCCTTGCGGTATACCAACGAGCATTTTTACCCAACAAAGGTGTGCCAACGGGCTGTTTTTCCCACCGAAGTTGCCCAATGGGATGTTTTTCCCATCGAAATAGCCTTGTGAGCCATCCAACGGGTTGTTTTTTCCACTGAAGGTTTGCCAACGGGCTATTTTTTCACCGAAGCTGTGCCAATGGGCTGTTTTTCCCACTGAAGGTTCCCAAGGGGCTATTTTTTGCACAGAAAGTGCCTTGCGGCTGTGTAAAGGGCTGTTTTGCCCCTCGAAGGTGTGCCAATGGGCTATTTTTCCCAACGAAAGTGCCTTGCGGTTGTGCCAACTAGCTGTTTTGAACACCAAAGGTGTGCCAACTAGCTGTTTTGAACATCGAAGGTGTCCCAAAAGGCTGTTTTGCCCACCGAAGGTGTCCCAATGGGCTGTTTTTCCCACTGAAGGTTCCCAACGTGCTGTTTTTCCCACCGAAGGTGCCCAAGAGTTGTTTTTCCCATTGAAAGTGCCTTATGGCCGTACCAACAGGCTCTTTTTTCCCATCAAAGGTGTGCCAACATTTTGTTTTTCCCACTAAAAGTGCCTAACGGGCTATTTTTCAACCGAAGGTACCCAACGGGCTATTTTTCCCACCGAAAATGCTTTGCGGCTGCGCCATTGGGTTGTTTCGGCCACCCAAGATGTGCCAACAGGTTGTTTTCTGACAGAAAGCACCCAACTGGCTGTTTGTCTAACCGAAGGTGCCCAACAAGCTATTTTTCTGATTGAAAATGCCTTGCGGTCATGCCAACGAACTATTTTGCCCAAACGAAGGTGTTCCAATAGGCTATTTTTCTCACCAAAAGTGACTTGCAACCGTGAAAACGGGCTGTTTTGCTCACTGAAGGTGTGCCAACGGGGTTTTTTCCCACCTAAAGTGCCCAACGGACATTTTTTCCCACCGAAGTTTCCCAACAAGCTATTTTTCCCACCAAAAGTGCCTTGCGGTCAAGCCAACAGGCCATTTTGCCCACCGAAGGTTTGCCAACGGGCTGTTTTTCCCTCTAAAAGTGCCCAACGGGCTGTTTTTTCCAACTAAGGTGCCCAACGGGTTGTTTTCCCAACGAAAGTCCCTTGCAACCGTGCCACTGTACTGTTTTGCCCACCGAAGGTGTGCCAACGGGCTGTTTTTCCCACTGAAGGTGCCTAACGAGTTGTTTTTCCCACCCAAAGTGCCTTGCGGCCTTTCCAATGAGCTGTTTTGCCCACCGAACGTGTGACAACGGGCTATTTTTCCCACTGAAGGTGCCCAACGGGCTGTTTTTCCCATTGAAAGTGGCTTGCGGTCGTGCCAATGGGCTGTTTTGCCATAAAAAAGGTGTGCCAATAGGTTGTTTTCCTCACAGAAAGTGACTTGAGGTCGTGCCAACGGGCTGTTTTGCTCACTGAAGGTGTGCCAATGGGGGTTTTTTCCCACCTAAGGTGGCCAACGGGCTATTTTCACACCGAAAGTGCCTTGTGGGCTGTTTCTCAAACCGAAGGTGCCCTACGGGCTGTTTTTCCCATCGAAAGTGCCTTACGGCCATGCCAATGGGCTGTTTTTCCCACCGAAAATGCCCAACGGGTTGTTTTTCCCACTGAAGATGCCCAACAGGTTCTTTTTCCCACCTAAAGTGCCTTACGGTCGTGCCAACTGACTTTTTGCCCACCGAAGGTGTGGCAATGAGCTATTTCTCATACCGAAAGTGCCTTACGGGAATGCTAAAGGGCTATTTTTCCCATCGAAGGTTTGCCATTGGGCTATTTTTCCCCATCGATAGTGCCCAACTAGTTGTTTTTTCCATTGACGGTGCCCAACGGGTTGTTTTTCCCACCCAAAGCACCTTGTGGCTATGTCAACAGGCTATTTTACCACCAAAGGTGCGCCAACGGGCTGTTTTTCCCACCGAAGTTATCCAACGAGCTGTTTTGCCCATTGAAGGTGTCCCAACAAGGTGTTTTTCGCACCGAAGGTGCCCAACGGGGTGTTTTTCCCACCGAAAGTGCCTTGCGGCCGTGCCAACGGGCTGTTTTTTCCCTCCAAAAGTGCCCAACGGGTTGTTTTCCCATTGAAGGTACTCAATGGGTTGTTTTTCCCACCCAAAGTGTCTTGCAGTCGTGCCAACCGACTCTTTTGCCCACTGAAAGTGCCTTACAAGCCTGCCAAAGGGTTGTTTTTCCCACCGAAGGTCTACTAACGGGCTGTTTTTCCCTACCGAAACTGCTCAATGGGTTGTTTTTCCCACTGAAGGTGCCCAACGGGTTGTTTTTCCCACCCAAAGTGCCTTGCGATCGAGTCAACCGGCTGTTTCGCCCACCGAAGATGTGCCAACGGGTTGTTTTTCCCACCGAAGTGTCCAACGGGCTATTTTTCCCATTGAAGGCACCCAACGGGCTATTTTTCCCACCGAAAGTGCCTTGCGGCCATGCCATTGGGTTGTTTTGCCACCAAAAGGTGTCCCAACTGGCTCTTTTGCCCACTGAAAGTGTGCCAACGGGCTGTTTTTCCCACGGAAGGTGCCCAACCTTCTAATTTTCCCACTGAAGGTGCCCCACGGGCTGTTTTTCCCACCTAAAGTGCCTTGCGGCCCTGCTAACTGGCTGTTTTGCCCACCGAAGGTGTGCCAATGTGTTGTTTTTCCCACCGAAGTTCTTTAACGGGCTGTTTTCCCCACCAAAAATGCCTTGTGGGTGTGCCAACGGACTGTTTTGAACACCGAAGGTGTGCCAACGGGGTGTTTTTTCCACCGAAGGTGCCCAACGTGCTGTTTTTCCCACCCAAAGTGCCTTGCAGCTACCAAAGTTTTGCCAACGGGCTGTTTTTCCCACTAAAAGTGCCCAACGGGTTGTTTTTCTCACTGAACGTGCCCAACGGGTTGTTTTTCCCACCAAAAGTGCCTTGTGGCAGTGCCAACCGGCTGTTTTGCCCACCAAAGGTGTGCTAACGAGCTGTGTTTCCCAATGAAGATGCACAACGGGCTATTTTTCCCACCGAAAGTGCCTTATGGGCATGCCAAAGGGCTATTTTGCCCACGAAAGGCTTGCCAACGAGCTGTTTTTCCCCACCAAAAGTGCCCAACAGGTTGTTTTTCCCACTGAAGGTGCCCAACGGGTTGTTTTTCCCACCCAAAGTGCCTTGCAGCCGTGTCAATAGGCTGTTTTGCCCACCGAAGGTGTGCCAACGAGTTGTTTTTCCTACCAAAGGTGCCCAGCGGGCTGTTTTTCCAGCCGAAGGCACCCAACAGGCCATTTTTCCCACCGAAAGTGCCTTACGGCCATGCCAATGGGCTTTTTGCCCCCCAAAGGTGTGCCAACGGGCTGGTTTTCCCACCGAAGTTGCCCAACGGGCTCTTTTGCCCACTGAAGGTGTCCCAACGGGGTGTTTCTCCCACCGAAGGTGCCCAACGGGCTGTTTTTCTCACCTAAAGTGCCTTGCGACCATGCCAACGGGCTGTTTTGCCCACAAAAGGAGTGCCAACGGGCTGTTTTTCCAACCGAAGGTGCCCAACGAGCTTTTTTCTGACCGAAAGTGCCTTTTGGCCCTGCTAACTGGCTATTTTGCCTACCAAACGTGGGCCAACGAGCTGTTTTTCCCACCGAAGTTGCACAACAGACTATTTTTCCCACCAAAAATGCCTTGCGGGCATGCCAATGGGCTGTTTTGAGCACCAAAGGTGCCCAACGGGTTATTTTCTCCATCGAAGGTGCCCAAGGGGCTATTTTTCCCACCAAAAGTGCCTTGCAGCCATGCCAATGGACTGTTTTGCCCATCAAAGGTGTGCCAACAGGCTGTTTTTACCACCGAAGGTACCCAACAGGCTGTTTTTCTGACCGAAAGTGCCTTGCGGCCCTGCCAACGGACTGTTTTGTCCACCGAAGGTGTGCCAACGGGCTGTTTTTCCCACCAAAGGTACCCAGCGGGTTGTTTTTCCTACCGAAGGCACCCAACGAGCTATTTTTCCCACCGAAACTACCTTGCGGCCATGCCAATGGGCTCTTTTACCCCCCAAAGGTGTTCCGACGGGCTGTTTTTCCCATTGAAGTTGCCCAACAGGCTCTTTTGCCCACTGAAGGTGTCCCAATGGGTTGTTTTTCCCACCGAAGGTGCCCAACTTGTTGTTTTCCATCGAAGGTGCCTAACAGGCTGTTCTTCCCACCTAAAGTGCCTTGCGGCCATGCCAACGGGCTGTTCTGCCCACAAAAGGAGTGCCAACGGGCTGTTTTTCCAACCGAAGGTACCCAACGAGCTGCTTTCCCACCGAAAGTGCCTTGCGGCCCTGCTAACCGGCTATTTTTCCCACCGAAGTTGCTCAACGGGCTGTTTTCCCACCAAAAGTGCCTTGCGACTGTGCCAACGGGCTGTTTTTCCCCCCAAAGGGGTGCCAACGGGCTGTTTCTCCCATCGAAAGTGCCCAACCAGTGGTTTTTCCCACTAAAGGTGCCTAACGGGTTGTTTTTCCCAACCAAAGTGCCTTACGGCCGTGCCAACAGGCTGTTTTTCTCGCCGAAAGTGCCCAACGAGCTGTTTTTCCCACTGAAGGTACCAATGGGCTGTTTTTCCCATCGAAAGTGCCTTGTGACTGTGCCAACGAGCTGTTTTTCCCACCAAAGGTGTGCCAACGGGCTGTTTATCCCACCGAAGGTGTCCCAACGGGATGTTTTGCCCACCAAAGGTGTCCCAACGAGCTGTTTTTTCTACCGAAGGTTCCCAATGGGTTGTTTTTCCCACCGAAGTGCCCAACGGGCTGTTTTTCCCATTGAAAGTACCTTGAGGCCGTGCAACGGGCTATTTTTCCTACAAAAGGTGTGCCAACGAGCTATTTTTCCCTCTGAAAGTGCCTAACGGGCTACTTTACGACCGTGCCATCGGGCTGTTTTGGCCATAAAAGATGAGCCAATGAGCTGTTTTTCCTACTGAAGGTGCCGAACTGGCTATTTTTTCGACCGAAGGTGCCAACGGGCTGTTTTGCCCAAACGAAGGTGTGCCAACAGGCTATTTTTCTCACCGAAAGTGCCCAACGAGCTGTTTTTCCCACTAAAGGCACCAACGGGCTGTTTTTCCCACCAAACGTGCCTTGTGACTGTGCCAAAGAGTTGTTTTCCCACTAAAGGTGTGCCAACGGGCTGTTTTTCCCACCGAAGGTGTCCTAACGGGCTGTTTTGCCCACCAAAGGTGTCCCAACAGGCTGTTTTTTCTACCGAAGGTTCCCAATGGGCTAATTTTCCCACCGAAGTACCCAACGGGCTGTTTTTCCCATTGAAAGTGCCTTGAGGCCGTGCAACGGGCTATTTTTCCTACAGAAGGTGTGCCAACGAACTATTTTTTCCTACTGAAAGTGCCTAACGGGCTGCTTTACGGTCGTGGCATCGGGCTATTTTGGCCACAAAAGATGAGCCAACGAGCTATTTTTCCTACTGAAGGTGCCCAACTGGCTGTTTTTTCGACCGAAGGTACCACTAGGTTGTTTTGCCCACCGAATGTGTGTCAACGGGCTATTTTTCCCACCAAAAGTGCCTGAAAGACTGTTTTTCTCACCGAAGGTGCCCAATGGACTGTTTCTCCCACAAAAAATGTTTTGTAGCTATGCCAACGGGCTGTTTTTCCCACCAAAGGTGCCCAACGGGTAGCTTTTCCCACCAAAAGTTCCTTGCGGCAGTGCCAACGGGCTATTTTGCCACAACAAAGGTGTGCCAACAGGCTGTTTTTCTCACCGAAAGTGACTTGCGACCGTGCCAACAGGCTATTTTGCTCACTGAAGGTGTCCCAACGGGGTTTTCTCCCGCCGAAGATGGCCAACGGGCTGTTTTTGTAGCCAAAAATGCCTTACGGGCTGTTTTCCCCACTGAAGGTGCCCAACGGCTTGTTTTTCTCACCAAAAGTGCGTTGCGGTCGTGCCAACGGGTTGTTTTGCCCACCTAAGGTTTGCCAACTGGCTGTTTTTCCTACCGAAGTTACCCAACGGACTGTTTTTCCCATCGAAGTTTCCCAACGGGCTATTTTTCCCACCAAAAGTGCCTTGCAGGCATGCCAACGGGCAGTTTTGCTCATCGAAGGTTTGCCAACGGGCTGTTTTTCCCACCAAAAGGCACTTGCGGCCATGCCACTGGGTGGTTTTGACCACCGAAGGTGTGCTAACGGGCTCTTTTTCCCACCTCAAGTTCTCGACGGGCTATTTTTCCCACCCAAAGTGCCTTGCTGCCGTGCCAAAGGGCTGTTTTGCCTACTGAAGTTTTGTCAACGGGCTATTTTTCCCACCGAGAGTGCCCAACGGGTTGTTTTTCCCACTGAAGGTGCCCAACGGGTTGTTTTTACCGCCCAAAGTGCCTTGCGATAGTGCCAACCGGCACTTTTGCCCATTGAAGGTGTGCCAACGAGTTGTTTTTCCCACCGAAGATACACAACGGGTTGTTTTTCCCACCGAAAGTGCCTTACGGGCATGTCAAAGGGCTGTTTTGCCCACCGAAGGATTGCCAACGGGCTATTTTTCCCTACTGAAATTGCCCAACGGGTTGTTTTTCCCAATGAAGGTGTCCAACGGGTTGTTTTTCCCACCCAAAGTGCCTTGCGGCCTTATCAATCAGCTGTTTTGCCCACAGAAGGTGTGCCAACGAGCTGTTTTTCCCACCAAAGTGTCCAATGGGCTGTTTTTCCCACCGAATGCACCCAACGGGCTATTTTTCCCATTGAAAGTGCCTTGCGACCGTGCCAATGGGCTATTTTTCCCACTGAAGGGGCGCCAACGGGTTATTTTTCCCACCGATAGTGTCCAACAGCTGTTGTTCCCACCAAAAGTGCCTTGTGGTTGTGTCAACGGGTAGTTTTGCCCACCGAAGGTGTGCCAACGGGCTGTTTTTTCGACCAGAGGTGCCCAACAGGCTGTTTACCCACCCAACGTGCCCAACGGGCTATTTTTCCCACCGAAAGTGCCTTGTGGTCGTGCCAATGGGCAGTTTTGCCAACCAAAGGTGACCAATGGGCTATTTTTTCCCTTCGAAGGTGCCCAACGGGCTGTTTTTCCCACCGAAGTTGCCCAATGGGCTGTTTTCACACAGAGGGTGCCCAACGAGCTGTTTTTTCCACCGAAAATACCTTGCAGCTGGGCCAACGGGTTATTTTGCCCACCAAAGGTGTCCCAACGGGCTGTTTTTCCTAACGACGGTTCCCAACGGGTTGTTTTTCCCATCGAAGGTGCCCAACAGGCTGTTTTTCCCTCCAAAAGTGCCTTGCAGCCTTGCCAATGGACTATTTTTCAAACCAAAGGTGAGCCAATGAGCTATTTTTCCCACAGAAAGTGCCTAACAGACTGTTTGTCTCACCAATGGTGCCCAACTAGCTGTTTTCCCATCGAAAATGCTTTGCGGTGGTGCTATAGGCCTGTTTTGGCCACCGAAGATATGCCAACGGGCTGTTTTCCTACTGAAGGTGCCCAATGGGCTGTTTTTCCCACAAAAGGTGCCGTAACGGGCTGTTTTTACCATCGAAAGTGCCTTGCAGTCGTGCCAACGGACTGTTTTGCCCCGATGAAGGTGTGCCAACATGCTGTTTTTCTAACAAAAAGTGACTTACAGCCGTGACAACGGGCTATTTAGCTCACTGAAGGTGTGCCAACAGGGTTTTTTCCAATAAAAGGTGGCCAACGGGCTATTTTTCTAACCGAAGCTACCTTGTAGTCTATTTTTCCCACCGAAGGTGCCGAACGGGCTGTTTTTCCCACCTAAGATGCCCAATGGGTAGTTTTTCACACCGAAGGTGTGCGAAAGGGCCATTTTCCCCACCGAAGTTGCCAACGTGCTATTTTTCCTACCGAAAATGCCTTACGGGCGTGCAACCGGGCTGTTTTGCCCATTGAAGGTTTCCAACTGACTGTTTTCTGATTGAAAATGCTTTGCGGCGATCCTATAGGCCTGTTTTGACCACCAAAGATGTGCCAACGGGCTTTTTTCCCACTGAAGGTGCCCAATGGGCTGTTTTGCCCACCGAAGGTAGCCAACGGGCTATGTTTCCCATCGAAAGTGCCTTGCGACCGTGCCAAAGGGTTGTTTATCCCACCGAAGGGGCCTCAACGGGTTGTTTTTCCCACGACAATGCCCAACAACTGTTGTTCCCACCGAAAATGCCTTGTGGCTATGCCAACGGGCAGTTTTGCCCACAGAAGGTGTGCCAACGGGCTGTTTTTCTGACCAAAGGTGCCAAACGGCCTGTTTACCCACCGAACGTACCCAACGGGCTGTTTTTCCCACCGAAAGTGCCTTGTGGTCGTGCCAATGGGCTATTTTGCCCACTAAAGGTGTTCCAGCGAGTTGTTTTTCCCACCGAAGTTATCCAACGGGCTGCTTTGCCCACTGAAAGTGCCCACATGCTGTTTTTCCCACGGAAGGTGCCCAATGGGCTATTGTTCCCGTCAAAAGTGCCTTGCGGCCGTACCAACGGGTAGTTTTGCCCACCGAAGGTGTGCCAATGGGCTGGTTTTCTAACCGAAGATGCCGAATGGGCTATTTTTTCCACCAAAAATGCCTTGCGGCCGTGCCAACGAGCTGTTTTGCCCATTGAAGGTGTGCCAACGGGCTGTTTTTCCCACCGAAGTGGCACAACAGGTAGTTTTTCCCACCAAAAGTGCTTTGCGGCCATGCCAATGAGCTGTTTTTGCCACCGAACGTGTGCCAATGGGCTGTTTTTTCCACCGAAGTTGCCCAACAGCCTGTTTTGCCAACCAAAGGTTTGCTAACGGAATGTTTTTTCTACCGAATGTGGCCAATGGGCTGTTTTTCCTACCGAAACTACCTTTCGAACTTGCCAACGGGTTGTTTTTCCCACCGAAGGTGTTCTAACGGGCTATTTTTCCCCTCGAAGGTGCCGAACAGGTTGTTTTCCAACAGAAGGTGCCGAACAGGTTGTTTTCCAACAGAAGGTGCCTTGTGGCCATGTCAATGGGCTGTTTTTCCCACCGAAGGTGCCCAATGGGCTGTTTTTCCCACCAAAAATGCCTTTAGGCCGTGCCAACAGGCTCTTTTGCCCACCGAAGGTGCATCAACGGGCTATTTTTCCCACCAAAAGTGCCTTGCGGCCATGCCAATAAGCTGTTTTGCCCACTGAAGGTGAGACAACGGGTTGTTTTTCCCCCCGAAGTTGCCCAACGGGCTGTTTTTCCAACTGAACGTGCCTTACGACTGGGCCAACGGGCTATTTTTCCCACTGAAATTGCCCAAAAAGCTATTTTACCCACTTAAAATGCCATGCGACCGTGCCAACGGGCTATTTTTCCTACCGAAGGTGCTCAACGGGCTATTTTTCCCAACAAAAGTGCCTTGTGATCATGCCAACGGGCTGTTTTGCCCACAGAAGGTGTGCCAATGGGCTATTTTTTCCACCAAAAGTGCCTTGTGGTCGTGCCAATGAGCTGTTTATCCCACCAAAGGTGCCCAACGGGCTGTTGTTCCCTCCAAAAGTGCCTTGCAGCTGTCCCAACGAGTTGTTTTGCCCAACGAACGTGCATCAACGAGCTATTTTTCCCATCGAAGGTGCCCAATGGGCTGTTTTTCCCACCGAAGGTGTGCCAACGAGTTGTTTTTCCCACCAAGGTTGCCCAACGAGCTGTTTTTCCTACCGAAAGTGCCTTGCGGCCATGCCAACGGGCTATTTTACCCACCAAAGTTGTGCCAACGGGTGTTTTGCCCAATGAAGTCGCCCAACAGGCTATTTTTCCCACCGAAAGTGCCTTGCGGCCATGCCAACGAGCTGTTTTTCCCACCAAAGGTGCGCAACGAGCTGTTGTTCCCTCCAAAATTGCCTTGCGACCGTGCCAATGGACTCTTTTCCCCACTGAAGGTGCCCAACGGGGTGTTTTTACCACTGAAGGTGCCCAACGGGATGTTTTCCCATCGAAAGTGCCTTGTGGCCATGCCAATGGGCTTTTTTGCCCATCGAAGCTGTGCCAACGGGCTGTTTTTTCGACAGAAGCTACCTAACTGGCTATTTTGCCCACCGAAGTTTTGCCAACTTGCTATTTTTCCTTTCGAAAAAGCCCAATGGGCTGTTTCTTCTGCCAAAGGTGCCTAACGGGCTTTTTTTCCCACCGAAAGTGCCTTGTGGCCGTACCAACGGGTCGTTTTCCCACCAAAGGTTTGCCAACGGGTTATTTTTCCCACTGAAAGTGTCAATGGGCTGTTTTTCCCACCAAAGGTGCCCAACGGGTTGTTTTTCCCACCGAAAGTGCCATGCGGCCATGTCGACGAGCAGTTTTTCCCAACGAAGGTGTGCCAATGGGCTATTTTTCCCTCCGAAGGTTCCCAACGGGCTGTTTTTCCTGACGAAGTTACCCAACGGGCTGTTTTACCACCGAAGGTGCCCAACGGGTTGTTTTTCCCATCGAAAGTGCCTTGCAGCCAGGCCAAC